>VMDO01013119.1:0-39065 GCA_007922755.1 Pedetes capensis | reverse complement strand
TGAAAGAAAACAATTAACAAGCCAGAATTCTTTACCTAATGAAAATGTTCTTTTAAGAATGATGTGAAATCAACATTCACTGTACAGCATTAACAAAACCTGGTTCTTTTTTGTTTTTTGGTGGTACTGAGGGGTTGAATCCAGGGCCTGTGCATACTTTGCAAGTGCTCTATCACTGAGCTGTATCTCTAGCCCGTTTATTTTTATCTTGAGACAGGGTCTCGCCAAGTTGTGTAGGCTACCTCTGGGCTCAAATTTGAAATCTTCTTGCCACTGCTTTCTAAATTGCTGAGATTATAGCTGTGCACCACTGTGCCTGGCTAAAAAATACCTGGTTCATTAAGAAAATTAACAAAAGTATCTCTGATGTGACTAATAAAAAATACAAAGAAGCTGGGCACCATGCTACATGTAATGTCAGCAACTCTGGAGGCTGAGGCTAGAGGATCATGAGTTCAAGGCCAGAGCCCAGACCTTGTCTCAAAAATAAAAAATAAAAGACGGGCTGGAGGTGCAGTTCAGTGGCAGAACACATGCTTAATGTGTGAGGTTCTGGGTTCAACCCCTAGGACTGGTGGTAGGGGAAGCACTGATATTATCGGATGAAAAACGGGACATCATTATAAATGCTACAAACATTAAAAAGGTAGTAAAAGGACATCACTCCATTTTTTGCTAATAAATGTGAAAATACAGATGAATGAACAAATTCCTAGAAAAAAAGAACTTGCCAAAACTGGCACAAAAATAAACAGGAAATATCAGTAGGTCTATAAACTATTAAATGAAATTGAAACTATAATTACCTTCCAACAAAAAATTTTAGGCCCAGATGGTTTCCCTGGTGAATGTGCCAAATGTTTAAGGAAAAAAAAAATGCCAATTATAATAGAAACAGAATTGTAAAAAAGGAGGAACAAGTACAAGAAAATGTGGAAAAATATACAACAAAAATGGCTATGGATTTATGTTTTGTTCTAATAAAGAGTTCAGATATGGAGGAAATATATGCAACATACATAAGCAAAGATAACCAAACAAGATTTAAAAAGAACTTATCAATCAACTCAGAAAGAAAGCTGGGAACAGTGGTGTAATCCCAGCACTCAGGAGGCTGAGGCAGGAGGATCAACACAAATTTGAGGCCAGCTTGGTCTACATAGTGAGTTCCAGGCCCACCTGTGCTAAAGAAAAACCAAAACAACAACAACAAAAGTACAGAAAGAAACCAAAGCAGCCTAATGGGTTAAGAGGATATGAATAGGCAATTTACATAAAGTAGAAAGGCAAATAGTTAAAAAACACAAAAAAAACTTGACTTCACTAGTAAACAGAAAAATGCTAACCGAAACCAGGTATGAATATCAATAAAAACAACTGTTGATATTGTTGTTAGGAAAAAGGCCCTCTTACAGACTACTTGTAGAAGTTTAAGTTAGAAGCAACTGCCTTAGGAGGAACCTGGGCAATATCCATCATTATAAAAGTACACCCACTTCCTGTGGCCTAGAAATTCTAATTCTCCATAAATACTAAGAGAATATTTATACATGTAAAAGGATGTTGACTGCATCATTGTTCATAATCGCAAACAACTGAAAGCAACTCATGTCATCCATAGGGGAAGAGTTAATAAATCATGACATATGCACACGATAGAATACTATACAACAATTAAATATATATAACAGGTGCCCTAAAAATTAGGATTCCTACAGGAGATACTGCATCAGAGCAGGCAAAATTTCCTGTTTGATCTGTTCTGATATGCAACCTAAACAGAATGGGAAGAACCTATCACTTACCTCCCTCACTTCTTGGATCCTTCTCTTATTCTTTCAACGACCTATCCCTTTTCAAGTTCTAAAGACAAGTGTCTGTAATGCCTCCCTCTCCCTCTGGTAACATAAATTGATTTGCAAAAAACAGTGTTGTCTAAAAAGAAAAAAAAACAGGCGCTGACCCCAGGAAGTCCAGGTCAACGTGACTTGCAAAGACAAGACACAGATTGCATCCTAGGGAGAGGGCTCTGCCCAGCTTAGGGCAGAAAGTGGGGATACCCCCCACCCATTGTCCAATGAAAGCCCTCGATATCTATCCCCCCCCACACACACAAGATGGCGGGTTAAGAACAGCCTACTCCATTTTTCTCAAGGATGGTCTTGAATAAATCTGTTTCCTTCTAATAATCTCTGTCTCCCAATGTTTCTTTTTGGTAGGGCATCGAGCAGTGGAGAACCTTGGGTTCTGGTGACAAACAGAATGTATCTGTATTTGACATAAAAAAGAGTTTCTCCAGAACAGTAGGACCATACACTTCTATTGAGCACACGTGAAAATGTCTCTCTCTCTTACGCGCGCACGCACCCGCAGCCCCCCACACACACACGTACATTATGGGTTACACACCAAACTGATAACATTTAATTCTGGCAAGGGCTAGAACCAAATACGGGTCTAAGTGGTAGAGCACAACCCACTTATGCACCAGGCCCTGGGTTCAACCCCCATCGACAAAACAATGACCAAGGTGGAGACATGAAGTGGAACTGTTAATTATAACATTTTCATAGTAATACATTCATGTAACTAGAAATAAAATATTAACAAATGACAGCACCCGAAAACATAAATGGACAAGAGATATGAACAGATAATTCACAAGAGCGAATAATGATATGAAAAAAAATGTTTACTAGTACAAAAAGAATTACAGATTATAATAAACTTGTCAAAGGTTTATTGGACATTTGGATGTGATCTTTTGGGAAGTGCTCAAGTCTTTTTTTTTTTTTTAATAAAAAACCAGTTGAATTGCAAGATTGTTCTTTGATTTTGGAAATACCTAGTTGTTAGAATGGCTGGGGTTTATCTCAGTTGGAAGAGTGCCACTCTGTTCTATCTGAGACCCTGGGTTTGATCCCCAGAACTGCACAAAATGGGAGAAAGACATGGAAGCCCACTCCCAAAACAACCTTGAAACAGTCAGCCATTGAAAACCCTATGAATAACAGAGAAGCACTGACGTAGTGCTGGGCATGGCACAGTGTCAGGGAGTATTTCATTCTGTTGTACATAGGGTCGCTATGAGTTGGACCCGATTTGATAGCACCTAACAACAACAATAACAATCATTACAAATCAGCTGAATTATAAAAATTCTTTTCTTTTTTTTTTGAGACAGGGTCTTGCCATGTAGCCCAGGATGACCTCAAACTCTCCATTCTCCTGATCCTGAGTGCTGGGATTATAGGTGTGCAGTACCTCGCTCACTTTAAAAAAATTCTTTAAAATGAGTACTTACAATTGTGATGGTCACTTTTTTTACTGCCTTTGTTATACAAATAAAGTACAGGAGGACTTTTTTTGATTGTCTTATTGCATATATGTAATTAAAAATTATCAAATGTGCAACTGTTAGACTAATAGAGAGCAAAACTATCAAATCCCTTTAGCCTTATGTTAGAGCTCTAGCATATCCTCTCTTCTCACTATGAATTGGTCTTCTGTAAAAGTAGTAAAATTATCTAAACAGAACTTTCTGTAATCTCTTTCTAGTACACATTTTATTCAAAATGGTAAAAGAAAACGTTTCCTTTCCAGAAATCACATTTGTCTTAAATAACAGAAAATGTTAGCCTAAGAATTAATTAGCAGGAGGCTGAGGCAGAATTGTGAGTTCAAGGCCAGCCTGGGCTATGTCGTGAGACCCTGTAACAAACAAGAACAAAAACAACAAAAACCACTTTGACTACTCATTTAAAAGGAATCATACAAAACTGTCCTTTTGTGCTCCTTTATTTCACTCAGTATTTTTGAAAAACTAAAAATTATCACCAGGCACAGTGCTGCAGGTCTGTAATCCCAGAAACTTGGGAGACAGAGGTTGGAGGATCATGAGTTCAAGGCCAAAGGTAGCCTGCATAATTCAGTGAGATTCTGCCTCAAAATAAAAAATAAAAAATGGGCTGAGGGTGCAAGCCCAGTAGTACAGTACTGTGCATGGCCTCAAGTTCAACCTAAATACAGAAAAAAAAAAAAAAAAGGAAATTCTCAAAATCACATAAAATCTTCAAAATTCGACCACATTGCATGATGTATCAGAATTTTATTTCTTTTTAAGGCTTAATAAAACACCACTACAGGCCAAGTTGGAGATGTAGCTCAGTAGTAGAGTGCTTGCTTAGCATGTACATGGTCCTGGATTTGATCCTCAGAACAGCAAAAAATAAATAATAAAATAATATTCCACTGCATGTACATACTACATTTTGTTTATCCCTTCACTAACTAGTGAATGTTTGGGCTGTTTCTATCTTTTGATTGTTGTGAATACTGCTGCTATGAACATGAATATACATTTATCTCCTGGAGTCCCTCTTTTCAGTTCTTTTGTATACACAGTGTGAACTTGCTTGATATTTGGTAATTCTATGTTTAATTTTTTGGGGAAGCTACCATACTCTTTTGAACAGCTGCTGTATTATTTTACATCCCATGAACAGTGCACAAGGGTTCTAATTTCTCCATATCAGGACCAACAGTTCTGGTTTTTTTATACAATTCATCCTAATAGGTGTAAAGTAGCAAGCACTCTACCACTAGGCCCCATTTCCAGCACCTTTTATATTTTTTATTTTGAGACAGGACCTTGCTAAGTTGTGTAGGCTGCCTCTGGCCTTGAACTCATGATCCTCCTGCCTCCATCCATGTTCAGCATATTTTCACATGCTTATTGGCAATGTGTATATTTCCTTTGAAGAAATGTCTGTGGTCTGGTCAAGTCCTTTACCAAATTTTGAGTTAAATTATTTGGGTTTTGTTATTGCTGTTGTTCTTATTGTTGTTGAATGGAAGGAGTTTTCTATCCTGAGGATTAATCCTCCATCAGATATGTGATTTGCACATATTTTCTCCCATTCTGTAGGTTGCCTCTCTACTGTTGATTTTGTCAATTGGTGTACAAAAGCTTTCAACTTTGACTAAGGCCAATTTGTCCTTTTCTTTTTTTATTGCCTGTGCCTTGGTGTCACATCCAAGAAATCACTGCCAAATCCAATGTTAGGAAGCTTCTCTTCTGTTTCTAAGAGTTTTAGCCCTTATATTTTAGTCTTTCATTCATTTTGAGTTAATTTTTGTTTTTGGTATTAGGTGAGGCTCCAACCTGATTCTTTTGCACGTGTTCAATTTTTCCAGCATCATTTGTTGAAAAGACTCTTTTCTCCATTGAATGGTCTTTCCCCGGTTGTAAAAAATCATCTGAACATATATGCAAGTGCTTATTTCTGAGCTTTCTACTCTATTCCATTAGTCTATGTCTATTTTTCTGCCAGTATCATTGTTTAGATTACTGTAGCTCTGCAGTAAGCTTTGAAACCAAGAAGTATGACTCCTTCAACCTTGTTCTACTTGTTTTTCTTAAGACAGGTTTCACTATGCATCCTAGGCTGACCTAGTAGTATGTAGCCCAGGTTGCCTTTTCATTCTTCATCTTCCTGCCTCAGCCTCCTGAGTGCAGAGATTACAGGTGTGAGTCATGGCATCGAGCTCACTTAATTGTTTCTAAAGCAAATTTCCTCTTAAACTTCCAAATAGCTATGTACCAAATTAGACTATATCTGACTTGTGTTGGCAAAGCTCTATTGGATTCTAGAGGAGAGAAGCCCTCAGAGTGTTTTAACACAGATACATGGTCCACCCTATCAACTGTTCAAATCAGGGACTGCATACTTAAACACTTAAGGAGGCCAGGAAGGTTACAAAAGTGACTGAACAATCAGTGTGTTAGAAAAAGAGAATGGTTGAGAAAGTGGGGAATTAGGAGGACAGGCCTGATAAATGTTCAAAAATGAAAACACATACTGAAGGCCAAATAAAACAACATGCTGATAATCTGACCTGGAGGCTGCCAACTGGAAAATTGTTCAAAAGTTATATTACATCTAAATGTGACAAATCTAATGTTTTATAGAGGGAGAAATATATTTTCTACTAGTTTAATTTGTGGTGTGTGGATGTGAGTGTGTGTTAAGATGTATGTCCATCCCACATAACCAAGACAGAAGGCAGCAAAGGTAAAAAGCAAGGCTTTGCAGTCCAGTTGCCTGGTTTGTGGTGTTAGGTAAGAGTCCAGCTTCAATTTTTTACACATGTATTCAATTTTTCCAATATCATTTGTTGAAAAGACTGTCTTTTCCCTGTGAATAGTATTCACACCCTTGTCAAAAATCAGTTGGAAGTGTAAGGGCCTAAATTCCAGCTTCATTGTATGCTACCTTTGTAACTTTGGGCAAGGCACTAAACTTTACTCCTCATTCTCTCTCTTCTACAAAATGGAAATAGTAGTAGTACTTACCTCAGTGTTATGAAGACCAAATGAGATATTAAAATGAGATGACAGTATTAATAGTACCTGGCACTTAAATTTTTAAAAATTACCAACTTTTTGTCTAAAGGATTTTAAGAAGCATACATTCAAGTGAAAAAAGATAAAATAAATGTCTGTCAGTTTCCAAATAAAGGGAAAAAAGAGTAGGAAAATAATAGAGCCAAAGGTAAGATTAGCATATCATATACACTTGATATCCCATTGATTTAGTTCCTCGTTGTTGTTGTTGTTGTTAGGTGCTGTCGAGTCGGTATCCGACTCATAGCGACCCTCATAGGGTTTTCAATGGCAGACTGTTTCGGGATTGCCTTGGGGGTGGATTGCCAGGTCCTTCTCCCATGTTTGTGGTGCTGGGAATTGAACTCAGGACCTCAGAGATTGCAGTGCAGCACTCTACCAACTGAGCTAAATCCCAGCCCCCTAGTTCCTCATAGCTCAAACAAAACAAAACAAACCCCAGAAACACATAGAAATATGGTTCCTAAAAATAATATCATGCCATTGCCAATGGATGTTTTTTGGTTCTGTTTTTTTGTTGAGGTGCTGGGGGGTTGAACCAAGGGCTTCCTAAATACTTTCCAAGTGCTCTACTACTGAGCTGCATCCTGATCCCCTTTTTTATTTTTCATCTTGAGGCAGGATCTTATTAAATTATGTAAGCTTCTTCTAGCCTAGAACTTGTGACCCTTCTGCCTCTACCTCCTGAGATGCTGGGATTATAGATATGTGCCACTGCATCTACCTGCCAATCAGTTTTTTCCTTGCTATGTTGTTTCAGATTGAATAATTACCTTTTGCTTTCCATGAATTTAACCAGAATTAGTTACATAGAGAAGAAATATAAACTAGCACATTTCTTTCTGTATATGTTATTCTGATAGGTGGTAGCATATGTAGTGAATTCCAAGTTTAAAAACAAATTTCTACTAGCTCCATCTGCCCATTAAAAATATAATCACTATGGCCATAGTTTTGATGGACAGTCAACTGAAGTCAAAGGACTTTAAACCAATTTACTAAGCACCAAGTACCTCAAACCCATTTGAAAAAAACCACTCGGTTCACATACTTTGTGTAACTCTTTTAGATAAACACAAATTCATCTTAAAATTTTGCTAGATTTTATCATACAGGCACTGGTAGGAGGAAGTTTAACTATTCTTTTGATCCTGAGAACCCTAATCATTGGACAGTGTCTTAATTTGTTAAAATACCTATGGGAGGGGAGGAAGAAAGCCAGATAAAAGCAACAAGAGACTCAGACATCATGGAAGACATTGCTACTGCACATCCTGTCTGCTTACCAGTTTTACACTCCATGCAGATCAGCCTTCCCTCTGGGAGTGAGGTCAACCCCAGGCACTCCAGGTGAAAGTGTTTGCAGCACTCTCCCTCACAAGGAACCAGAGAGTCACCAGAGCTTTCACAGATCTGTAATATGGTAAAAGGCAGTGATTCCCAAATTTTAAAAGGCATGAGAATCGCCCAGAGCCCTTGTTAACATACAGGTCACTGGGTTCCTCTCTCACAGATTCGGATTCAGTAGGTCATGGGTGAAGGCCAAGAATCTGCAGCTCAAGAGAGTGGTACTGCTGGTCCTTGGCCTTCGCTCTATAAACCACTGAATGAGGCAGCTATTTCCAGACTCAATATGATGTAAAGTTTCAAAGTCATACTTGATCTTTTATGATTCCTTCCTTGGGATCTGCATAGTTTAATATTTCTTCATAGAATAAAGCAGCATTTTTCAAAAAGGGTAAAAATATATTTAAAAAGTTAACATGGACTCAAACTTAAGCAAATGTTTTTGAAACCAGTCATTTGCAATTTACTGCCAGTTAGTAGTCTCACAATGAAGACTGGTACTTACATTTGAACAAGTATTCCAACTGAGACAGGAAAGAAAAGGACCAGAAACAGTTTTCAGTTCTTGTAGCTTTAAAGTAATATCACAATTTAGAAAAATGCTGCCCTTTTCAACGGGAGGTTAGCATATTGTTGACAAAATATGATCACACTTGTTCCCAGCCAGAGAATGAATCACCTGCGTACCTGACACACAGCATCCTTCTTGCTTATTCCAATGCCTCTTCGGGACAAACTGGAATCCATGGACTGCACATCAGAAACATCTGCATCTGCATTAGCTGAAGGGCTATCTAGTTGTTTTCCAAATCCTGCCTATGTGGAAAACATGGCACATTTTTTAGAAAAAAATCACAAAATTTAAATGCAATGAAAATCCTAGTCAGACTTGCTCAAAGAGATTTGGACACAATCTCTTTTTGTTTTCTTTCTAACACCCAGTTCTGCCATTTTGGGAGAACTTTAAACACAAACTAAACAAACACTGTGTTATGTAAAAGATCTGCAAAATTAAGACATATATAAGCTATAAAATAAAGTGATTTTTTCCCCCATGAGTATTTAAAAAATTCCTTGATCCCTCAAGTAAGTCAGGCAAAAGTATTATGCTACTTTGGTTTGCAAAGCACAAAAAGGGCATTCTGCCCAGACCTTGCACATATTTACCTGCAGATCACTCAGTCCTCTAGAATCGGAGTCAGATGTGTCTCTGTATGCGGAACTAGTCATTTCTACATCAGTTGAGGCGCGACTCCTTTTCTTTAGAGGCTTACAGGAATCTGAAATCTCGCTGGCACCTTAATACAACACACTGAAATTAATTCTAAAATAGTACCTAAAGTTTGTTGTTTTAATTTTTCGGGAGAATATTTTCTTTCCCCAAACTCATCTTAAATGTGAAAAGAAAAGCGCAGCTCTCTTTGTAACACTGAAGTCGCAAGTCAAAACTTTACAAGCTCTGACCTTTCTGGTAGTGAGTGACTTAATTACAACCGCTCTATTAAAACATTTAATTCAGTTCACCTTCCCTAACACTATTTTCAGTCAACAGAGCCCAAGTTCCAACCTAAAAATCAATTTTATCAAAACTACAGGATAGCTGATTGATTTGGAGCAATTCAAAGAACCATTCAATTTGGAGGGGGAAGACATAAAACCCAACACACTGTGTAGCTTACAAATATGGTTGCAGAGACATCTCCATCTTGTTTTTATTAGGGATGTGACAAATCTTTGATTTGTATTCGATTCGTACACGGATAGTGCCATTTTCCCCCAAATTTTGCAATTCTGTTGATTATTGCCCCCCCAAATAAATTTTGTATGTTCATAATTGTTCATCTGAGACTTCCCTGGTGAAGTGGCATTTATTGTGATCATTAACAAGTGCTGCAGCACATCTACATATATCATGCCATTTAGGAGGCACATTGCTGAGGGTTGTAAATGGATAATCAGTATTCAAGTGTAGCCAAATCACGAAGAGCTGGATGAGAGGCATCTATGTAGAATTTGTGCAGAAAGGAATAAATATTAAAAAAAAAAAAAAAAAAAGGCAGAGAATAGTGTGGAATTTTTTTTAAAACTGTGTGTAATACAAATCCAGCCAAAACAATAGTGCAAAAAGTTACAAAGCAACAATCTCTTGGGCTAATGCAGTATAGGCTATACAGAAACAGCCACGATGAAATGTGCAGATCAGGCACGGTGAATACCAAGGAACCAAGGAGACGGTTAATACTGCCACCCACAGTTTGTGTTTTGGATTTTTTTTCCCCCAAAATTTCCATACAACAGACAGACATCTAGATCAGCCCATCAAGCTATGGTGGAAGTGTGCAGTCCAGAAGAGACCATGGAGATACAAGTCTCCTGAGGCCATGAAGATCCGCAACAGGCTGAGTGGGAGCAGCACTTGGTGTATGGCCATGTTCTGTGGTGAAGGATATGGGCCTCAGGAGACTGCTCAGATTACTGGAACCTTGTTATCACATCCCCTCCTACAAGTTTTCACTGAATGCTTCCTGACAGCTATAAATGAGGGTGCCTGCCCATGTTAACGCTGATTAAAAAACACAAGTACACAAATCTATCTCCTTCATTGCTGGTGTATGGACCCAGACCACCACCACAAAATATTTCCTTGGCCTAAAAGATCACTGGGTTAACAATGAGTTTTAACAGAGGAACAAGAATGCTGTACTGAGAGGCTTTCGAAGGGAAACACAGGTACCGCCATTTCCGATGAGTTTCTGAAAATGCTAGAAAAATGACAGACTGCTCAAACAGCTGTCATGCTGTTCTCCATGATAACGGCACTAACATTAAAAAAAAATAAGAGCTTTTAATGATTGCAATGTATACAGTTTGGGCTGTTTGGCAAAACCCTGCAGATGTGCATTAATGATGCTTTATTTAAAAACAAAAAACAAAAACAGTCCATGTTGGAATTGATCAGTGTAAGTTAAACGGTGGTTTTTAGGCTGGACCCATGATTTAAGCTGTACCCATCCAGCTGAGACCAACAAAAAAAAAAAAAAATCATTTGAATGTTAAAACAATTGTTCAGAGTCTTGAAGAAGAAACCAGGCAATAGAATGCCAATAATGATGATTGGCAAAATGGAAATCAAAAACAAAGGAACTGTTTATCGAGCCGCGGAGAAAGAAATCTTGCATGGAGACTACAAGTCTGGAGTTTCTGGGATGAAATTGTACAGGAATCTCAGTCCACAGTTTCCTCAATCGCTGCGGAGACGGAGCTGTCACTGAATCTGACAGAGCCCTGCACTCCCCGGTCCGCCGACCCTGTGGAATGGTGGAAACACAACGCAATCAGGCCTCCTAATCTCGCAGCGATCGCGATGTCTTTTCTTGGAGCTCCGCCAAGCAGTGTTCCCTCCGAGGGCTGTTCAGTTCTGCTGAGGATCTCCACGGAGACCATCGCTGCAGACTTCTCCCCGAGAATGCAGAGAGGCTGGTGTTTTACTTTATTTATTTTTTAAATAATGCAATTTGCCCAGAGTAAACTACAAGTATTAAATACAGTTTGAGCTCACCAAAAACTCATGAATCATGCTATGGAGTTTGTACTGTAGTCAAACTGCACACAGAAAATACAGATATAAGTTTAAGGTTTCTTAAATTTTGTGCATATCTCAAATAGATTCACATATGGTCATCTAATAGTGGCCATAAATATGCCATGGATCATTTTAATTTACAAAAATGTTTTACAGCACTGTAAAATAAGTGTGGCAACATTTCTTTCAATCATGTTGTCTTGCCTGATTTTTCATAGCCCGTTTTTGACAAATAATAATAGCTACTATTCGGTATTCAGTCGAATACCAAAAAAAGTGGATTCGTCACATCCCTAGTTTATAACCCAGTGAAACCCCAGAATCTTATGGAGAAAAGTTGGAAACAGTATCAAATCTATATGGTGTTCTCCAATTTACCAAAACAAGTAGACTTTTCATGTGGAAGTACAGAGTAAGATCAACTCTAACAGTCACACACACACACACACACACACAAACACCAGGAAACAGTGCAATTTCACACCGGAGAGCAACAACGATTTACAGAGACAGACAAAAATACATGAAGTACAATTAAGTAATTCTTAAAAATTAGTTTACTCAAGGAACGCAAAGCAACATTATAATGCAAACTCACCTTTCTGTAATCCCGTCTTCACTGTAGCTTGAGGAACTATTTCAGCCTGTTTGGATGGAAAAGACAGCATCACCAAGAGATATTTGTCACTTTCACATAACAGAGGAAAAAAAATACTTTTATCAATCTAAGTAGTGATGAGTGACCAATGTATCTGAAATCTGCACTCAGTCCCATCTTCTTGGTCAAGTTCTCTGTCTCAAAGTCAGGGAGGGTTTACATCCTAGCTGCCTGTGCTGAATACCAAGTGACAACACACAGCCACATGCTCTCTAACAAAGACTGGCCCACCATTCCCTTGGCATATGAAGAGAACAAAAATACTTTCCTCAGTGTCTGGGAGGCAGGAGAGGGGTTGTTTCTGCAACCAGCCCCAATTTTGCTATTAACCCCTCCCGCCCCAAAGACGTTAGGATAAATTTTTACTTACTATGATACTCAGGTTAATGTAACTCACGCCACTTCTAAGACCCTTCCGCGCCTGCACTCACAGCTAAGTTGCTGGGAATCAGGACCCTCTCTGTAGAGAGTGCTACAGGGCTCCATACAGCTGGAAGCTCAATACTTTTGCTGCTAGTACAAACTTAAGAGAATAAGTTTGTGATATTGCAAAAGCACTTTCTTGAGTGTCTTATGAACAGTGTCTTGATCCTACATTAGGAGAGCGAGATCAGAAGTTATTCTGCCAATGTATATGTAAAACAGTGGTAATCTGAGGATTGAACCATTGGAATTAGATAAAGGATGCTATTTGGAGGAGTTCCTGTTTAAACTATAAATTGAATTTCATGTTTCTTTAAGATGTGGTGAAATATGGATGTTGAAACACATTTTGTAAATATTTCAGGATTGTTCTAAGCTTTTAAAAACTTTTTTTATTTTTTACAACAGGTAAAAAAACATACAACAGAAAGAAATGTTTTTTATAAGATACAATTAGTCATACAAATATAAAATCTTCTAAACAATTACTGATATTTTTCTACTACTAACTATATATAACACAGTGGCATTAACAATTTGTCCCATTTCTTTACTCATTCTCTGCTTATTAATTTTAAACTGACCGGTCACAGATTGAATTTGGGAACTAGGTGGTAAAGTCACAACTTCATTTTGGTAACAAATACTATAGACTGGCAAGAGCTTAGAAAGATTTTGGGGGGATTTCCTAAGCATTAAAATTAATATGATGAATGACAAATCAGTATATTACTTAAATTTTAATTATATATTCTAGAAAAATTGTTTTACATGCTTGAGATACCATACAGAATCCATAAAGTTAGCTTTTAAATTTGGAAGTTTAAAATTATGAAGGTAATTATTTTAAATAAAAAAGTCGACACTCTTCCATGTTCAGTATTTTTAAAATATAAAATTTACTGGAACTAATTCAATTCAGAATTCGTTTTGTCTAATACCAAGTGTAAAAATGGAAATGCTTTCACTCTAAAAAAAAAATTAAGAAAATTACGATTCTGAGTTCAATTTAAAAAAGGATGGTTTCTAAAATTTTCTTTGAAAAGTTAATTTAACAAGAATGTTACTATAACGATTACACCAGCTGAATACATTCAATCAAAATGTTCCCTCCTTCCTTCTTCACTTAAATATCATTTATCTGACAACCTGATACTCAGTGAGCACTTCACTGGGAAAATGACATTCCAAAAAATCTATGATACCAACAGATAAACCAAATCATCTACTGTTCCCTGTTTCTTAAATATAATAAGTTAATTTGATTTAAAAAAAATAAAAACAATACATACCAGCAGCTTAAACCAAAAATCAAAAATTTTTAAAAAGGAATTTAATGATAGTTCCAAATAAAAATCAGGAAAACATGAAGTCATTGTGCTTATAACAGAAATTTCAAAATAACTGTGGGGGATTTTTATGAGAATCTTGCCCTACTGGCTTCCCATCTCCTGTTTTCCATTACAATGCCTGAAGCATAGTCACAGGGATGGTTGTATTAGGCCTGGGTACTGGAGCCCACCAGGAGAGAAGTATAAGACAGTCCAGAAAGAAAACCCAGGGTGGGGAAAGTTTCTCTTTCTTTTAAGATACCAAGATAAGCCACAACATTTACAGATACAATGTTTTAACTCTCTACATGTAGGAAGCCAACCTGCTCCTTTTTGATCTTCTTCTTTGGCACAACCTCAGCGGATTTCTCTGATTCAGATCGCGTTCTAACTGATCTTCTCTGTTGCTTCTTCTCTACTGAGCCTAAGAGATGATTTAAACACATATACAAAAACTTAAATTTAAGGATAGTTTGATATTCATGTAGGTAATATCTGACCATATTCTTGCTTTTTTTACTCATTGCTTTTGAAATTTGAATTAAAAGTCAATTTAAAAACTTTTAAGTACTTTGGAGCACAAAAACTACATAATATGTTAACCTATAAAGACTGATGAGCCAAAACTGACATTTGCAGAGGATCCTGTTGCTGTAAATATAATGGGGTATTTGATTTTTAAAAAATATGAAGCCAGCCAGATGCTGTTGTGCATGCCTGTTATGACCCCAGCGATGCTGGAGGTGGAGGAAGGAGGATTGCAAGTTCAAGACCAGAGGCAGCCTGAGTCCCAGTATCAAGATAAAAAATAAAAAAGGGGTTAGAGATGTAGCTCAGTGGTAGAGCACTAGCAAAGTATGTGCAAGGCCCTGGGTTCAGCCCCATAGTACCACAAAAAAATAAATAAAAAATAAAAAGTATGAAGCCAAACCAAAACAACAGAGGCACAGTTTACTTCTAAAGGCAGGTAAACACATTTAGGCAAATGTAATGGAGGGGATGAGAAACTGAAGGGATGGGTAAAAACAACTATTACTCTGTTCACACAGTGTTGGAATTCCCAGGGGGATAGAGAGTACCCCAAACATGGCCGGTCCCAGGAGCTCATCTAGCCCACTTGGAGGACCCACCCCTCTCTTCATGGGCGAATGACCCTTACCTTATATCTGGGTCATTTGCTCCCACTGAATCCTATGGGGCAAGATAGCAACGGGTCACCTTTGCCATACATCTGGGTATCTCATTCTTCCCTCCACCCCCATCCCCGCCTCCATCCAATGGCCCAAGATGGCACCCAAAGTATGGTAGCATCTAAAGCCCCCCTGGTGCCCGATTGGTCATTTCTGGTCCAACCCTATTCCCCTGATTGGCTGGCTATCAAGCATATAAACTCCAGAGCTCAGGAGTTCAGTAGCCATTCTGAACACTAAGAGAAGCACCAAGTCCTTTCAATCCTTACTCATCTGCCTAGCCCAGCCTTCAGCCTTCCACCAACCTGCCTTCATCGTACTTCAACCCACCTGCCACCTCTATCAGACTCCGACCTCTACAATGCCAGATATCCTACATGGACCTACAGCTTCCAGAGGCAAGACTGCGAAAGACAAGCCTCTAAATTCAAGCACAGGGCCTCCAAAGTGGTGAAGCTTTCAAGCCAGAAGAGCAAGGACACCTGATACCTGACACCCAACAACCCCAGCTGCAGAGACAGCAGCTGAGGGCTTCCCTTCTCCAATTCCCCTTTCCACTCTCCCTAATCTTCCATTCCCTTCCCCTCCTTTGTGAATAAACCCCGTCCTTTTATCCTGCACGTGACACTTTGTTCTCTGGCCACAGCCTCGACAAAGAGTGCAGTATCGGGGCACCCACCTCTTGCTTCCACCCACAACACACAGAGAGAGAAACCCCAGAAAGAACCCGACAACAATGACAACACAGTAATTGTTGTTGGTAGGTACCATTGAGTAGAGTCTGAGTCATCATAAGCCCACGTACAACAGAAGGAAATACTCCTAACACTGTGCCATGCCTGGCACTATGTCAGTGCTTCTCTGCTATTCATAGGGTTTTCAGTGGCTGATTGTTTCAGGATTGTTTTGGGAGTGGGCTACCAAGTCCTTCTCCCAGGTTTGTGGTGCTGGAGATTGAACCTAGGTCCTCAGAGAGTGCAGAGCAGCACTCAACCAACTGAGCTAAACCCCAGCCTCACACAGTAATTGTTGGCTCAAAATTCAATCAGTACTACACATTTTACATCTTAATAATGAGTGAACTAGTTCTGTATGTAAAACAGTTAACAGTGCTTGGTGCACTTATGTATGTTTTGCTACTATTAACAATCAAACCAGAAAAAGCACAAAAATGTGATCCAAACCTAATCATTGGTTTGACTATTAAGGTGCTTTGGTTTGATTATCAAGGTGCTTCAGTTATGTTTTAGAAATAATCAACCAAGGGAAACTAGTTGAAATGATTATCAATTTTTTTCATGCTAAATAGTAAAACAAGAAACTAGGATAAAATAATACAATTCTTTAAAAATAGATGGAAGAAAACGTATATGGGACTCTGTTTGAAAGATTACACTTAGAAGACCCCAACTTGAAAGAACAGTAAGTCAGGGATGATTTCTCTCTGTGACCCTGAGGAGCAATGATACCTTCACACAGCTCTTCGCCAGGTCTTCAGATAACCTTTATATCTTCTTATTTCATTGCTCTGGGCTATGTATAAATGCTTTCATTCACCTTAGTCCAAAGCTAAAACAAAGAAGGATCCCACTACTTTGTTTTTGGTGATGAGTGGGTAGTTTGATAATATTATATGTCAATGCTCTGGTTAATATCTAGCAGAGAGGTTGTAAATAAAGGTGCTGGCTCCCTCTTTCTCACTCTTCTTACAATGATGAAAATCTTTACTAAGACAAGAGACATCCTTTACTCACAGACTAACCCAAGGATCCCAGAGATCCACACATTAATGTAATGATCAATATTCAAGTACTCCCAGTGGAGACAAAAATGAAAATGGAACAGCTTAAAAACAAACAAACAAAAAAAACTACTTGATCTGAGGATGACAATATAATTGTATGATAAAATGCAGATTAGATCTGATCAACTGTCCTAAATAGAGGGTGAGAAAACATTACTTCTTAAAATTATTCTGAAAGTTACCCAAAGAACATATAAAACCCCTACCAAGTATTCTGTTCATCTTCTAAGACAGAGTGGGTGAACATTTCTGGATTCGGAAAATAGCTCAGAAATCTAGTATGAATGCAAATGCAATTCTTCAAACAACAGAAATGTAGCAGTGCCACACACCTTATGGATCTCCTAGGTTCACTAAGAAAAGGCTAAAGAATTCTCATTCAGCAGTTAATACCAGCTGAGATGATGCAATTGGTTTCTGAAGGGAAATAAGTCTCTTCTCTGACCTTTCAAACACTAAAAATTATTTTCACAAAAAAGCAAAATGGTCATTTCAAAAGACAAAGTATGTTAGTCACCCATAGCTGGGATCAAGCTTAAACCAAGACTTTAGAACATCCATCCCTAATGTAAGGTTCCAGTTGTCATTTACAGCCTAAACTATAGTGTCCTGCCTAAGGAAGGAAAGTAGACTGCCTTTTCCTGATACAAAGAATTACAATCTTCTACTTAAAAAAAAACAAAAAACAGAAAACAGAAATAAAAATTCATAGAACTTAAATCTTCCTGTGAAAAGACTACATAAAAATAAAATATGCAGTAGCTGAGGGGAAGGGGAAAAAACAAGATCCCTGAATAAAAGTATAATATTTAAAGTCTGCAAATGTAGCTCAGTGGTACCAGTGCTTGCCTAGCATGCACAAGGCCTTGCGTTCAATCACTAGCACTGAAGGAAAAAAAAAAGTAGGTTTAAGATCAGCCCAGTATTTTATGAAGAATTTACTTTCTTCCTAGTTAGGAGACTATAGATATTTAAAGATCCTCCTAGTCTAGGTATCCCACTTAAATTCAGAGAAATTTACAACAATTAATAAAACTGATATGCTGAAATATGAAAAGTTAAGGTCAAACACATTGTTCACAATTGCAAGGTTATAGAATCAGCCTAGATGTCCTTCAACAGAAGAATGGATTAGAAAAATGTGGTATATATATATATATATATATATATATATATATGTATAAGTATATATATGTATGTATATATGTGTATACATATGTATGTATATATATGTATACATATATATGATACATATATATATACACACACACATACACACACACAATAGAATACTACATATCCTTAGGAATGAAATCATAGCCTTTGCAGCTAAATGGATGGATTTGGAGATAATCATCTTAAGTGAAACAACTCTGTCTCAAAAAGAGAAATAGTGCATGTTTTTACTTATATGCAGAAGCTTAATGTGAAGGTTCCATTTTTTTTAGTTGTTCTGTTAGGTTTTGCACCTTCATGCACCTTGCATCTTCAATGCCTATTTACTATTATTGTTATTGTTACTTTTTATTTATTTTTTGCTTGGTGGAAAAAAATTTTTAGTTGTTCTGTTAACCAATGGTATTCAAAGAAGAGAGCAAACATTTAAAATTATGGCTAATGAATGAAAAACCTAAGTCTAGCCCAGCGAGCTTGCATGCACCTATAATGACAGCAACTAGAGAGGCCCAGGCAGGAGAATCATGTATTTGAGGCTAGAGACAGCTGGTGCAACTTACAGAGATCCTGTCTCAAAATGTAAAAACAGGAGAGGAGAACTTGGGGTGCTCCTCAGAAGTGGAGTGCTTGTCTAGTATGCATGAGACCCTGGGTTCAACCCCGCAGGTATTAAAGAAAAAAAGTTAACACAAAAAACCCCCCACAAAACAAACCGCCATGAGGGGCAGGGGGTGCAGCTCAGTGGTGGAGCACTTGCCTAGCATGGCAGAGCCCCTGGGTTCAACCTCCCAAGTAATGGAAAGAAAAAACATCAAAAACACCAAACAAAACAAACCTAAATCCATTTACTCATTCCTTCAAAATTACAACTTCATTTTATTAAATGGCATTTTGAGATGATACAAGTAGCAAACCTGGTTCTGGGTCTTGCTACTCCCTCCTTTCCTTAATTCAACTTCCTTTCCCAACTTGATACTGGATAAAGGCATACTGTTTAGTACACCTCACCCAATGTGTTCCCAAAGTCCTCTGACACTGCTTTTCCCTGACCTGTACCCCCGTTCTCACTTGTTTTTAGAAAGCTAGCCCAAGTCCTTTTCTGAACAGAGACTATTTTTATTTAGTTTCTATAACAGAATTTTACTTAATTTGTCTTGCAAAAATACCCCTTCATGCCACTCCATCGCAGGTTTGCCTGAGTTACTACTGATTCAAGGGTGCTATTTCAGGCCTTACAACTTTGGTCCTCAGGACTGAGGATACAGATCAGTGGTAGCATCCTTGCCTAGCACACACAAGTTCTGAGTTCAATCCCCAGCACCACGAAAACAAAACAAAAAACCCACTTTGGTCCTTCTATAAGATTATTTGATCTCTGTGTTACTGTGACATAATAAGAAGTATATGCTAGGTCTCTGCCTTTGCTCCTAAATTTCTTGTAATGCTCTACATGTCAAGGGTGCTAGGTGCATCTTTTGTTCTAACAGTGGGTCTTTGACCCTAGTTCCTGACACAGAGCTCTTAAGTCCTTTAGGTTTCCTGGGTGACAGAAATGTCTTTTGTTCTAATGATGCAACTCTTGGTGGACTTCTAGGTGCAGGATGGTCCCCAGAAAGACCAAGCCATGATAAGAAGTTTTCAGCCCCATTCCAATCTTCTGAGAAAGGGAGACAAGCTGGAGATTGAGTCAATAATAGGTCATGCCTATGTGATGAAGCCTCCAAAAAAACTGTGAACCACAAAGTTTGGGGAACTTCTGGGTTAGGGAACACGAGGAGGTACCTGGGATGGCTGTAAACCCAGAGAGGGCACAGAAGCTCTGCAACCATCCCACACATGCTGCTGTATGCACTCTTCCATTTGGCTACTCATCTGTATCCTTTGTAAAATCCTCTCTAATAAACCAATGAGCATAAGTAGAGTGCTTTCTGAGTGTTGTGAGCTGCTTTAGAAATGACTGAACCAGACAAGGGGGTGGTGGGAACCCCAATGTGTTATTCAGAAGTTCTGGAGGCAGGAGCCAGGTATAGTGCTGCACAGCTGAAATCCCACCACTCACGAGGTAGAAGCAGGAAGATGGTTAGTTCAAGCCCTGTCTGAACAAAAAATAAAAATAAAAGTTTTTTTTTAAAAATTGGGATCTGACACTATCTCCAGGTACAATGTACAAGAATTGAATGGAATCACCAGACATTCAGCTCGTATCTAAGAACTGGTCAGTGTGGGGAAAAAAACTCATTCATCTGCGTCACAAGAATGTGTAGAGTGGCCAAAATACAGTAGGACAGAAAAATAACCTGTCTTTTTTCCTACTACATAGTCACTTCTTAGATTCCAAAAAAGCTTTAAAGAACAAAATGAAATAAATTCTTCTTCCTAAACTAAGATTCCAATGATCAAGCTAATTAATTAATACCTAACTCCATCCTCGATGGCTATGTGAAGCAATATGACAGAAACACTACTCATATAATACTGTTATATAAAACAAACACACCACTTAAAACTCTACAATACTTAATACGTCAGTCTCTTAAAAAAATTACTTTAAATCTTCCAAAGGCACAACCTTATTGAATATAGGCATTTCTGTTTTGAAACAAGAATAACAGAGCCTGTCAATTCATGATATCTGCTAATCAGAGAATAGGTTACATTGGAATAGCTAGGTCCCAGGCCCCTCAGCTAATATTTTGCACACCTAGGAATAATGAAAAGAACTCTGGCATCTGCCAACTTGGTTCCAATAGAGTAGAGGTCCCCAGTACCCAATACTGGTCCGTGGCCAGTTAGGAACCAGCCGCAGGGCAGGAGGTGAGAGATGAGAGAGTTGTGGGATATATTCCCCAGGGCTCATACCCAAAATCATACTCCCCCAAACATCCATGGAAAAACTTCCATGGAACTGGTCGCTAGTGCCATAAATATTGGGACCACTGCAATAGAGGATTAAGGAAGAAATGGCAAGAATGTACTAGTAGCACAGTAAAAGTAAGCTGCTCCTCTCATGCAAAGACAGTCAAATGGTACATTTACTCAGGCATATTTAAAATTCATAGCTACACTCTTTCTTCTTCTTCTTTTTTTTTTTTTTTTTGTTTGTTTTGTTGGTTGAGTTTTTTCGTTAGTTTTGAGAGACAGTCTCACTCTGTAGCCCAGTCTGGCTTCGCACTCACAATCTTCTTGCCTCAGCTTCCCGAATCCTGGGGTTGTAAGAACGAACCACCATGCCCAGCATAGAATTTATAGCTATACTCTGAATCACAGAACTGTCCCATTATTTAATTTCCATCAGGAAAGTAACTGTTACTATGAATAAAGCCCTCTAGTCCCTAATCCATTATTTCTTATTAAATGCTTTTGAAATTCAATTTTTAAAATATAATTTCTTTTTTTTTTTTTTGAGATAGGGTCTCACTATATTGCCCAAGCTGGCCTCAAACTCCTGGACTCAAGCAATCCTCTTGCCTGAGCCTTCTGAGTAGCTGGGACTACAGGTTTGTACCACAGTGTTTGGCTCTATAATTTACTTTTGATAATGAAAAGTTTCTTAGGGACATAGCTACCATCTAAGAGCTAAACACAATGATAACCTCTCATATGTACTCCTCATTCTACCCACCTGTAGGACCAGATGTTGCTTCAGGAGATGATGTATTCTGCGTTGGCTTTTCATTTCTCTGGTTTGGTGAAGAGATTATAAGTCTGTCTTGCCCCCTGACACTTATTTCTGTTTTGTTACCAATTCCCTTTAAAATAAGGCAAAATAAAAAATAAGTGACTACAAGGTAAATGGTATCATGAGCTTATAAAGATGGCTTAACACAATTATAATTTGCTTAATTTTTTTTTTTTTTTTTTTTTTTTTTTTTTTTTTTTTTTTTTTTTTTTTTTTTTTTTTTTTTTTTTTTTTTTTTTTTTTGCCGTACTGGGGGTTGAACCCAGGGCCTCGTGCCTGCATGCTTTGCAAGTGCTGGACCACTGAGCTGCACCCCCAGCCCAATTTTTTTTTTCTTTTTGAGACAAGGTTTCGCTAAATTATGCAGACTGCTCTGGTCTTGAACTTGTGATCCTCCTGCCTCCACCTCCCGAGCCACAGGGATTACAGGCGTGCGCCAACACACCCGGCAATTTGCTTGAATTTTTATGGTCTATGATTCCAGTTGGGCTGGGATTTAGCTCAGTGGGTAGAGCGCTGCGCTGCAGTCTCTGAGGCCCTGAGTTCAATTCCAAGCACCGCAAAAATGGGAGAAGGGCCTGGCAATCCATGCCCAAGGCAATCCCGAAGCACTCAGCCATTGAAAACCCTATAAGGGTCACTATGAGTTGGATACCGACTCGACGGCACCTAACAACAACAACAACATGATTCCAGTTAATTTATCTTAGCCATTATCAGAACAATTTTATCAAATTATCAGAATGTATCCTAAATGAATGAGATCACATGGGGGAAAAAAACAAGCCTATTTGTTTAAGTCCGGGTGATAAATACCCTTAAAAATGCATCTGTATTATCCCATTTTCTGTCAAAACTAAAATATTTTCTAGTCTGAATGGATTCTTCCTTTACACATTTAATAGTAAGAGAATCCTAGTCATTGTCTTTATAAATATAGAAAGGACAACATGCCTTAAGGGATAAGAAAATCCTTAGATACAGAAATAAGTCATTCATGGTGACTAAAATGTGACCAAGTAAGTAATATGGAGCAGACAGAAGGTGGTTGTTGTTGTTATGTACAATTAAATCAGATTGCAATGGTAATTTTAATGCAATGGAATAGAAACAAATGGGTGACCTATAAATTTTTATGTATTTTTAAAAGATCAGTCTTATCTCAAATTTTCTTTAAGTTGCCTTCTGGGGAGGAGGGTGACAAAGTTGGATTTGTACATGTAGAAGCAGATAAATTTAGCTCTAGGAATAAAGCCAATTTGCATTCAAATGAGATAAACAATATTCACTGACTACTGAAACAATCAAGCAGAATCTACAGCTTGGCTTTTCCAGGTAGTTTTGCCCTACTGAAATCAGCTGGAATATGGGCAAGAAAGATTAACTGAGGACTCTCAATATTCCTCTCTGAGAAAATAGATCATGAATGAAGCATCCATATACTTAATTATTTTAATGTGCATGGCACTATGTTTGTAAAAAGTGCACAGAATTCTTTAAGGGACACAAGCATGAAATGAAGCTAAATGAAAATCACCAACCCTCAATTGTGGAGCGGGTGGGAAGATGATGAGGAGGTACAGATATTACCAATATTATGAAAATGTTTTAATGTCTTCGAGCTAAAGCACAAGTGACTTACAGGGAGGCTCAGGCAGAGTGATGGAGGCACCCCCCCCATCACTAAAATTAATTCTTACAAGAATGCAGTTAGAAATCCTAGGTCAACAGGAGTCTAACAAAACTGCTGGTACAACCAAACACATCAGTAGGCACAATTATTATAGTAGTTTTCATAACAATGGTTAATTCAGATAACTGAAAAAATGATTTTTAATAAGAAGCACACTTTGCAACAAAGAAAAACTAACTACACAAACTAGAAACAGGCACACTGCCCAGTTTTTTTCCACGACTTTCAGGAGCTAAGCTCAATTTTGGCTGCATAGCTCAGGATTAATCTATTACAGATGGGAATATTACAAAAGGAGGAAAAACAAGAAAAACATAGCTGTTAGCCTATGTTATTTTTTACCCATAGAGTCAATACAATGGTATGTTTCAAATGCAAGGGATTCAAAGAGTATTTAAATTATGTCCTTGTGTTTTTAATAATGCCATAGTTGACTATTTTTAAAATACCATCCCATCAAAACATCTGAAAGAAAAAGAGGTACCTTCGTTGAATAAACAAATTGATCAATAAATTTCCCATCTCCTGCTGCATTTTGAAGAGCAAACACTTGTTCAATTTTCACAACCGGAGACATGTTACACTTCTGCAAATCCAGGCTCCCTTTGTGCATTGTAATGGAAGCTGGTAAGGATTTCCTTGCGGCTGCTGTTTTCCAGGCTATTTTAACAGGAGGTGGTTCTTCCTCTTCCACACTTGTGTGCCGCCTCTGGCTCTGTCTCCGAATTTCAGTACTTGATTGTGAGGAGGCCACCTCCCCTGCATTGGTCTGTTCTGTTTGAGTATTCAGCACAGATCTTGGTCTTCGGGTTTTTTTAACTTCAGTCTTGGAGGTAACATTCTTTTTTGCTTGGGATAAAGCCTCTTCAGGCTGTTTATCAACATAGATAAAAGTATATTGTTCTATTCTTTCTTCTCGAGTCATTTTCAATGCTTTCTCTGCATGGGCTATGCCAATATCCCACTGAGCACGTTCCCTCTGAGGTCGGGGTTTCCGAATCTTTAAAAAAGATACAGGGATTATGAGGCACAATTTAATAGGTACATTAAAATCAACATGTATTCCCCATGCATCCTGATATCTATTTGGTTAGACAAATATCTTCAAGGTCCTTATGTCAACTAAATGGAATTTCCTAACACTATACCTTTAATGCCTGCAGCCATACCACTGTGGCATCCAATTCCAGAAGCTAAACAGGGTCGGGCCTGGTTAATACTGGGATGGGAGACTGCCTGGAAACACCAGGTGCTGTAGGCTTGGGAGAAGGGCCTGACAACCCACTCCAAAAAACAATCAACCATTGAAAACTCTATGAATATCGGAGAAGCACTGACAACACTGTTTCACCTGTTGTACGTAGGGTCGGTATGAATTGGACAGACTCAACGGCACGCACCTAACAACAACAACACATTTTTCATAAATTAGTTTTACGCTATCATATGGCATGAAAGTCTTTTATTTATCCTTACTTTGTGGATTACTCTGCTGAATAAGACTCTGAAAGAGAGGAGTCATCCTTCTTCAGATTTATTCCAGCAATAAAATGGGAAGAGACGATTACAGAAATGGTTTCGTTCAGTGGCCAATTAAACAGTAATATTAAACTGGACATGTTGGCTCATGTCTGTAATCCTGGCAATCAGGAGGCTGAAGCAGGAAGTCGAAGCCAGCCTGGGCTACACAATAAGTTCCAAGCCATCAAGTCAAGGGTGCTGTAGATACCACAATAAAGTTAACTGACAGAGAGCAGACATTTGAAAATGTATTGCCTGTCTGCACCATAAAGCAAACAGGGACAGGGGGAAGTGACAGGAGAGCCCAAGGAAAAAATGAAAGCAGAAAAGACAAAGGAGAAGAGGTGGCAGGAAGATTGACCTAAGTCATTTCCACAGGTCTCCATGTACAGATGGACCAGAAGCACTTGGACTGGCAAGAGAGGTAAGAATCTCTGAGCAGAGAAGTATGTGAGAAGACCAGAGCAATTAGAAATTATTCAGGTAGTTAAGCTGAGATGGACAGAAATTCATTTATGAAACTATGAGATGGCATAGTATATGCCAAATGTTCACAAATAAATGTAAAATACAAAGCTAATGAGAATAGTCAAAATCCTTTGTGATAAAACTTAGCTTTTATATTAAAGTATAAAAATGACAAATTTTGAATCATGAAAGACCCACACTATGATTTTGTTGTTGTTGTTAGGTGCTGTCAAGTCGTGTCCAACTAATAGTGACCCTCACAGGGTTTTCAACAGCTGATTGTTTCAGGATTCCCTTGAGAGTTGATTGCCATGTCCTTCTCTCGTACACTATAACTAGTTGAGTTTAAAATCTCAACTAGTTTATCAAGAATTCATCTCAAATTCTGAAATATCTACTGCTATATCAAACACATTTTCTGGTTCCATCACTTGTATGGTCTGGGTTGAACCAGTTACTTAAGCTTTCGATGCCTTAGTTTCTTTTCATCTGTAGAAAAGGGAATAATATGTACCTCATATAGGTTGTTACAATGATTAAGTAACTATATATACATATATATATATATATATATACATATATAAATACCCACACATACATACAATGCTTAAAACAACAGTCTCAGATTATGTACTGAGTATTTTTAAAATTTTATCTTCATAAAATAACTCTGTTAAATGAATACAGAGAAATTATGGGAAGATGCTAAAGTAGAAAAAAGATTTAAAATCCCTGGAAAAATCTACATTTCATTAATATCTAATAGACTTATGTACATTTACTCAATTCACAAAGGAATCTAACATTCTATTAACCAAGTAAAGTTTTTAGTAGTATAATAGTGTTGTTTATATGAGATATAAAACATAAGTGGGTGCTGGGGATGTAGTTCAGTGGGAGAGTGGTTGCCTACCATGGGCAAGGCCCTGGGTTTAATCCCCATCAAAGCCAAAGGGAAAAAAAATTAACTTTTAGCTGGGCATGGTGGCACACATCTGTAGTTTCAGCACTTGGGAGGCTGAGGCAGGAGGATCATGAGTTTGAGGCCAGACTGGACTATATAATGAGTTCTGAACTATCTTGGGCTATACAATGATACCCTCTCTCAACAAAAACCACAGAAACTTATTAAAAGTATTCACAAACTTACTGATCACATATAATGACTATAAGGCAGATTCAGAAAGACTTAGGCCCTTCTCCCAAGCCTACATATTCTTTCACAAGTGGACTATAAATTTAATGTGTGTGTGATACAAAAGTAAAAGGGGGATTATTTGAGGGGAGGAAGGGGACTAAGGAAAGAAGGGACAACAAGAGAGGGTAATGGAGGAGAAAGACATATTTTCTCTCACATGCAGAATCTTGATTAATATGTATGTGCATATGTGTATTACAAGTGCATGTGTATTACAAGTGCATGTGTATGTGCATATGTGTATTACAAGTGTATGCACTTGATTAATGTGTATGTGCATATGTATATATACACATATATATGTACATATGAGCTGGGGTTTAGCTCAGCTGGTATTGAGCTCTCTGAGGCCCTGGGTTTGTTCTCCCCCTCAGCAAAAATGGGAGAAGGGCTTTGCAGTCCACTCCCGAAAAAATCCCCACAACAATTAGTCACTGAAAACCCTATGAATAGCAGAGAAGCACTAACATAGTGCTGGGCATGGCACAGTATTGAGGAGTGTTTCATTCTGTTGGACATAGAGTTGCTATGAGTCAGACCTAACTCCATGGCACCTAACAATAATACAACAGAAGTACATATGTATTAAATACATGAAAAGAGAAGGGGGACTATGTGCAGGGAAGAAGGGTGCCAGCAGGAAGTAGGAGAGGGAACATGAGAGGGTAATGAGGAGTGAATATGAGCAGTGTAGAATGATATGCATATATGAAAATTTCATAATGAAATCCATTATCTTATACACTAACTAAAAATATTACAAAAAAAAAAAAAAAAACCAAAAACACCCTGAGCTTAACAATTAGCTCAGTGACAGAGCTCTTGCCTAACATTCATGAGGCCCTGGATTTGATTCCCAGCACTGCAAAAAATAAACAAACAAAAATACTGAGCTTAAAAGAGTTAAAATAACAAATCATTCTAACAATTATTGGAATTCAAGTCTGAAATCTTCAAAATTTTAAGTTATTTAAAAGCCACATTAGAGTGATGAGGGTGTAGCTCAGTGGTGGAGTTCTTGGGTAGCATGTGTGCAGCCCTAGGTCTGATCCCCAGAACTTAAAAAAGCAAACAAAACAAATCATATTAGATTAATAAAAATGTGAATATATTGTCAATTACCTTTTGTTTTTCAGAGTGATTGCTGGCTTGTTTGGTTGCCTCAGCCAGTAATTCTTCATACTGCTTATGACCTTTATACTCCCGTACTCGCTTTTCATGAACCCATGCCCTCTCTGGTTGGTTGCTAAAAAATTGGACATGATACTCCCGGGCACCTGTAAGTAAAAATTGTTATTAATAACTTCAGAATAAATAGATCCACATATACTTTGCCAAAAGGACTTCTAACCCAGGTTCTTCAGCATTTCACCCACTAAAATGTGGACATTTTGAATTATCTAGATATATTCCAATACTTACCAGTTACATAACCAATAACTACTACAAAAAATCACTCCAAGTGACTACCCATCAGCACAATAAGTTTTAAGAGAAAGAAATGCTGAAATTCTGCTAATTATCAGATTTATTACTTTGATTACACAATTTATTTTTATTTGCTTTCCAATCTTTTTATCAACAAATTGGTATATAAATGCAAAATGTTTCCTTTGAAAAATGTGTAACATGTTTCTTGGACTTTTAAAAGTAAAGTACTGATCAAATTACTTTTCTGGCTTTATAAACATGAGATTCTTTCAGTGGCACTGTGATATCAATGCTATTTTCATAATAATATCAAAATATTATTTCTATTTCTCACTTTATTGACATTTGCACTTAACAGTGCAGAATCAATGGCAGATGAAACTGCTGGTATCTTAGCATGAACAGAGGCAAAGTGAGAGCACCAAGCTGCACCAGTGCCACTGTGACTTCACAACCATACACTGGCACGTAAAAAAGGAAAAAGCCAGCTGTACTCAAGGTCCTTGATGAAGCAGTAAGAACTATTACTTTTACTAAATATTGAGCCTTGACTACCTGTCCTTTAGCACTCTGTGTGAGGAAATGAGAAGGATGAAGAAAAGGGGCTCATGCAGAGTAGAGGATGCCAGGCATCTTGAGGAAAAGCACTAGAGTGGTCATGGGATTATCAGTGTTCATTGGCCCTTGTTCATGGAACACCATGTTTACTAGAAAGTATGAATGAAAAAACCATGGCTATTCAAACTTGAGTAGCTGGCAGGTGTCTCCTCAAGAATGAACCTCTTACTTTTAGGAAAACAATATTATTTGCTGCCAATAATAAAATTTGATTTTCAGGCAAAATTAGAATTCTGGAAGATATGCCTCGCTGAGTCTGCCAGCTTCCCAATAATTAAAGAATCTCCCAAGGAAGTAAGTGGTGATATTAACTAATGTGAATTTAAAGGAACATATTAACATTTGGAAATTCTACATGACTTAGTAAACCAAGAATTTTTAAATGGCCAATGCATGCATGATGTCACAAAACCATGCAAGGAGCTGGGCGTGGTGGCGCACGTCTGTAATCCCAGCGGCTTGGGAGGCGGAGACAGGAGGATCGCAAGTTCGAGACTAGAGGAAGTCTATGTAACTTAGCGAGACCCTGTCTCAGGAAGTAAGGAAAAAAAAATAAAAGGGCTGGGGGTGCAGCTCAGTGGTCCAGCACTTGCAAAGCATGCAGGCGTGAGGCCCCGGGATCAACCCCCAGTACCAAAAAAAAAAAAAAACAAAAAAAAAACATGCAAGGTAAAAGAGCCATTCAAAGTGCAAGATACAACCAGTGGGTTTTACTGTAATAAAGTAGAAAAAGTTCACTGATATGATTTCAGATTTCACATTTTAACTCACCTACCTACCACCTATTGAGTTTGGGTGTAATATTAAAGGAAATATCCACAATGATTTGAATATCTTGTAAGGAAGGATTATCTTCACATACTTCATCCCAAACAAAAAATCATAACAGACTGAATATAGAAGCCAGATATGAGAGTCAAATGTTTCATTTAAGCCAGACACTACAGATTTGCAAATATGTAAAACAATGCCATTCTTCCTTTTTGAGAAAATAGTTTTTCATAAAAATATAACTGATAACATATAATAAATTATTACCTTTTAAAAAATTGGTAAGTATTTTGAAATTTTGCTCAGCTTTAATTTCTGAAGTAAAATATACACTAATGGATATAACCTACACAAGCTATAAAAAAAGCTTTTTTTCACTGTTATTGGTTTGGTTTTTTTTTTTTTGGATTTTTTTTTGAGACAGAGTCTCACTATTATAGGCCAGCCTTGCCTTGATCTTGCAATTTTCCTGCCTGAGTCTCATGAGTGCGGGGAATACAGGTGTGTACCACCATGCCCCACTCACAAAAGTAGTCTTCAAAATTTAAAAGTGAAAGATCAAAATGTCTGAGAACTACCAAGAGCTGTGACCCTGAAAGTGGATGCCAAGGAACAAGCCACATTGTGACAAAATAAGCACGGGAGTTGAGAGTATGCATTTAGAAATGTTGACACTAATCTGATATTTTCATAACACATAGACACATGATCAGGGGCCTCATACTATGTACTGGAGAGTGGGCTTTTATTCTTTTTTAATAACTAAGTTTTGTTGCATTTCACAGAAGTATTGGTCCATGGTAGACTGGAAACTTTAAAAATGAACAAAAACTGGTCTTATACCAAAGATAGTGTGAAAAACACTGTTGTAGAGAAAAACTATCGGATGGGTAGAGAAATATAAGAACTAGTTTTCTTAGGGAATTCACAATAATTTATGTAGGAAGAAGGCAAAAAGTGGATCTTGACCATAAAAAATGATGAGTATTGGCTTAAAGTGAACTGATGTAGTTATCTGAAATCTATACTTTAGACATACTTTATTAGACATTGATAAAGGATTATCCAAGGAATTATTCTGAAACCAGAATAAAACTTTGTATGTAAAGTAGTCTATGAGAAGAAACATGTACACACATAACTTAGATTTCCACATTATTGAATCTGACAAAGAAAAGCCATATGCAAATCTAATTATAATAATCAAAAGGTTTATAAAAAATTCCAAGCATTAAGCCTAGCATGGTGGAACATGCCTATACTCCCACTCCTCAGAAGGCAGAAGGATCTTGATTATCGAGGCCAGCCTGGGCTACTTAATGAGACCATGTCTCCAAAAAACAAAACAGAAGAGGAGCAAAACAATAAAAAGCCCATGCACTTTCAGGGAGAAAAACAGAAATATAATCTAAACTAATAGGTGAATTTGGATGATGGGGTGGCTGGTATAAGTAGTATGATTAAAAGAACCTAAAACGAAGGTTTCTTACTTAGAAGCAAAAGACAATCCCAGATTTAACAGTTAAAAACACAAAATCTAAAATTCAAGGCAACATAATCTCGTTTCCATCTGTACTTTCAACCCTCCATTAAATTATTTATTAGAAAGGAAGTTAATCTAACAATTTTCCTTTAAGTTGGTTTTCCTTTAAGTGCTTCCTTAAGTAAGTTTTACTTTACTTTTACTTTACTTCCTTAAATAAGTTTTCCTTTAAGTACTTCCTTTAAGCACTTAAGTTTCTTGCTGACTAGAAAACTACAATAAGAGGGAAATAAAAACCTACACACCACAGGGTACAGGGTGGTGCATGCCTATAATCCCAGTGACTGAAGCTAAGGCAGGAGGATCACAAGTTTGAGGCCAGCCTGGGAAATTTATTGAGGTTCTGCCTTAAAAAATTAGAAGGTGTGAGGGTATGGCTCAATGGTAGAGCATTTGCCTAGCATTTGGCCATGGGTTTGATCTGCAGTACAAAAAATAAGTTAATAAATAAATAATCAATCAATCAATCAAAAAACACCTAAGGACTTGAAAAAACAAAAAACATCTATCTGAATAATGGATTAAATTTTCTACTAAAAATGCAGAGGAAACATATTTATATGAGTGAATAATGCAAAGATAAAACTATTTGGTTTTAACTTAAAAATATTGCTAGAGTTAAAAGTCAAAGTATTGTGTGGTACCACTCAAAACTATGGGCATGTCACATGCCTATAATCCCAGCACTTGAGAGAATAAGGCAGGAGGATCATGAGTTTCAGGCCAGGGTACATAATAAGACTGCCTCAGAAACAAAAACAAAAACAAAAATAAAAACAAAAGCAAAAACAAAGGCAGGTGTGGTGGCACACATCTATAATCCCAGCACTTAGGAGGCTGAGGCAGGAGGACTGACATAAGTTCCAGACCAGCTTGGGCTACATATAGAGACCCTGTCTCAGAAAAGCAAAACAACAAACACAAAAGACCTCTCAATGTAAACCTTGATTGACGTATCTATTAATTATAATATGCATAGAGAAAAGGAATTACCACCAAGCTATTAATTGTTGTTGCTGTTGTTAGGTGCTGTCAAGTGGGTATCCAACTCATAGAGACCGTTCGTACAACAGGGGAAACACTATTGTCAGTACTTCTCTGCTGTTCATAGGGTTTTCAATGGCAGATTGATTTTTGGGAGTAGGTTGCCGGGTCCTTCTCCCAAGCCTATAGCACCTGATGTTCCCAGGCAGTCTCCCATCCAAGTACTAACCAGGCCCAACCCTGCTTAGCTTCTGAGATCTGATGGGATTGGATGCCACAGGGCTACAGCTGTGGGCATTAAGCTACTAATAGTAGTTACATATTTCGAAGACAAGATTATAGGCACTTTTCACTTTCTCCTATATTCACCTTTGTAAAATTGTATCTTCCCTCAATGAACACATAAATATTTTTTAAAACAGAAAAAGTATTTAATTTTTAACTCTTCAACTCAAAATGAGGCCTAAAAAATGAAATACAAATTAAAATAGAAGTGTGATATTTCAACATGCTCTTACAAAGAATTGTAATTAATGATGTTGAAAACCATTAAATACATTTTCCAATGCTAACAATCTGACTAATAACAATACTGATTAGTTGTTGCTGCCACTGTCAGGTGCTGTCGAGTCCACGTCTGACTCACAGCGGCTGTACATACAACAGGCAAAAAACTATTGTCAGTGCTTCTCTGCTATTCATAAGGTTTTCAATGGCTGATTGTTTTTTGGGAGTGGGTTGCCAGGTCCTTCTCCCAAGCCTACAGTACCTGGTGTTCCCAGGCTGTCTCTCATCCAAGGACTAACCAGGCTTAGCTTCCGAGATCTGACAGGATCAGATGCCACAGTGGTACGGCTGCAGGCATACTGACTAGTAATAATATAGAAATCAGTGATCACTATACATGATCAGGATAAACTTTACAAAATAACAGAAAGTAAACAACACAAATACTTCACAGGCACCATATGTGGAATGTAGTCCTGTGGTTTTTGGTTTTCAGAAAAACTATGAGAAAGCTGCTTCATTTAAAACTATACTATATAGCCATTAATGGGATATTATTGGACAATCAAAAGGAATGGAGTATTAATACATGCTAAAACATGGATAAACTTCAAAAACATGCTGAGTGAAAGAAGTCAAACAAATAGGTAAATGTACAGATACAGAAAGTAGTATCTGGCAGGTCAGGACTGAACAGGGTAGGGTAGTAGGAATAGGGACTGGTGACTAACGGATGCAGGATTTATTTTTTGGAATGATGAAATATTCTAAAATTATTCCTGTTGTTAGGCGCCATCAAGTCAGCTGTGACTCACAGCAACCCTATGTAAAAAAGAATGAAACACTCCCCAACACTGTGCCATGCCCAGCATTATGTCAGTGCTTCTCTGCTATTCATAGGGTTTTCAACGGGCTGATTGTTTCAGGAGTGGGCTGCCAGGTCCTTGTCCCTACTCTATCAGTATTCCCAGGTGGTCTCCCATCCAAGTACTAAGTAAGCCCAACCCCGCTTAGCTTCTGTGATCAGATGGGATCGCATGCCAGGGTGGCATAGCTGTAGAGATTCTAAAACTAGACTGTGCTAATGGGTGCACAACTCTGTAAATGGACTAAAAGCCACTAAATTGTACACTTTAAAAGGGTAAATTTCATGGTATGTGAACTATATCTCAATAAGGCTATTACTTTAGAAAAAGACTGAAGACAAAAAGAAAAATCTTAAATTTTATCAAAATATTCATGATATTTCTAATCTAGATCCTCAGATTTCTGATAGTAATATAAATAAAATCAGTTTTTCCAGCACTAAAGTAGGAAATTGCCTAGGGAGCACCAGACCAGATTAAGTTAATTAATGATACTGAAGTTAAATATTTCCTTTGAAATACAGATGAGACATAAGTTGTATTTTCCTTTGTATCTGTTTTTAAAAAGCTCAAATTAGCAGATTTCATAAAGTAATTAACTTCTCATATAATCTCAAAAGATGCTTTCCTAAGGGGAGGGAACCATAAAGCCACAATTCTCACACGATGCCCAGATATGGACAGGAATTGTTTTATATAAGAAGACTAAGCTTTCTTAGAGAATCCCATCCTGTTCTTTCACACTCATAGAACCATGGATCATTAAAGCTGCAAGGTTCTTGAGAGACTCTGGTCCAATACTCTTCTTCCATAAATGCAGAAACCGGGACTGCCCCCTGGTTTCTCTATGGATTAGGACTCAGCAGATCTAGTTGTTTCCCTTTAAAATCTAAGCAGTGATTAAGAGCAGAGGTTATGAAATAAGATTTCTTTGAGGCTCTACATTTCTGAAACACAGGAATACATATTCAATACTACCTACTTCATAGTGCTGTTGCTGTGAGGATCTCATAAGAAAACACCTAACAAAATTGCTTCATGCAGTCCCTTGCACAAAAGCAGACATTTGACAGTATAAACTCTTTACCTCTGCCCCACTGATGCTTCTCTCTCAACCTCCAGTGAGTACACAATACTGATAGGATGGAGGATGGTCAAGTCCCACTGCCTGCTGCATTTGGGCAGATTCCTGGCTGCACAGCAAAAGGGTCACTGACAGGGCTGGTCCCATCACAAATCTGACTTGCCAGACTCAAACAGACACTTTTCTCCTCATAACAATGAACAAGGATCAACACAAAAGGTAAGAGAAAAAGAACAGATGCAAAATTGTCACAGACAAGGAAAGCAACAAAAGGGATTTGGTTCTGAAAGCAAATATTCAGAAATAAGCTCCAACCTCAAACTTGTGGCTATTAAGTGGGACCTTTCCAAATAGTAGAATCTCAGGAGCCTAATCCACATTGTGTTTTGGCCAAAACCAAAAGAAGGAATAAAGATAGAATTCATTTTTTTCTCAAGTTTTAACACTCCTAAGATGCCAGGTTATTATAGCTATATTCAAATTATAATTATCATATCAAATATATCCTTGTATATTTGCTCCAGTAAATTTACTGATTCAAAAATGGAAAGGAGGAAGAAAAAAAAGCATCTTGCAAAATTTGATATAATGAAAAGCACCTGTCTGGATAAAAAAATACTACTCATAGGAGTCAATGATGAAACAAAAACATTCAAAGAAGCTGGGCATGGGGGTGCATACCTATAATACTAGCACTCAGGAATGTGAGGCCTGGGCTCAACAGGGAGACTCCTAGTCATATAAAACAAAACAAAACAAAAAGTCCAAGGAATGCTTAGCCCATATACTAAACTTATATGTCGTTGTTATCGTTGTTAGGTGCCGTCGAGTGTCCAACTTATATCAACCCTATGTACAACAGACGAAACACTATTGTTGCGCTTCTCTGCTATTCATAGGGTTTTCAATGGCTGATTGTTTTTTTGGAGGTGGGTTGCCAGGTCGTTCTCCCAAGCTTACAGCACCTGGTGTTCCCAGGTGGTATCCCATCCAAGTACTAACAAGATCCCACCCTGCTTAGCTTCCAAGATCTGATAGGATTCTATGCCACAGTGGTCTGGTTGCAGGCCTGAACTCATGAGATACCTCTTTTGTTTGTTTGTTTGTTTTTTGCACTGTTAGGGAAGAGGCTGAACCCAAGGCTTTGAACATACTAGGCAAGTGCTCAACTCCTGAGCTACACCACTAGTCCTCTTTAATTATTCCTTATTTTGAGACAGGGTCTTGCTAAGTTATGTGGGCTGTATCGGACCTTCAACTCTTGATCCTCCTACCTTGGCCTCCCAAGTTGCTAGGATTACAGGAGTTTGCCCAGCTATATGAAACATCTTCTCACTTATTTATATGCTTTCTTTAGGAGATATGAAAGTTGGTCAGATTAAAGTCTTTTTTAAAAAGTATAAAAGTATAAACAAATGTAGAGTGTTACACAGAAAACAAGGACTACATTAGCTAAAATGACTGTAATTATTTCACTGGCTATTAAAATAGATACTTTTGTGTCAGATAACATGTATTCTTATATTCACATGTAACATTGAAAGTTTGCTTTTCTTTACTGCCTACTTTTTATGTAGTATCTATTTATGCCTTTTCTTACCTCTTGTGTTAATTTTGGTATGAACCTCGAGCTGGGGATCACTTGAAACCATACAAGGCCACCACGGATAGGTTCCCACCTTGGACCAAACAAGATCACCAACCTGGAACTTAACACCAGTGGACACTTCCGTTGTTGCAACAGAGGGTAGTACTGACTGAACCTATAGAAAAAGGATACAAAACTCCATCAGCAGAGAAATTTTAAAACCATGCACAATGCAAAGTACATTAAAAATACTTACTATGTAAATCTTATCTTCTATTAAACTCTGATACCTGTTATCTATAACTAGGTAAAGGGAAGAGGGAGGAGAAAAAAATTAATAAGCCCTGTCCCCAATACTTCCCCACATGTCTATTAGCTTGTCATTCAGTGGGGGCTTGCATGTTGCTGTGATGCTGAAAACTATTCCAACAATATTTCAGATACCAACTGGGCCACCTATAGTGGACAGGTTTCAGCTGAGTTTCCAGACCAAGACAGACTAAGTGGGAGGACCTGGAAGCCCACTCCTAAAACAATTAGCCACTGAAAACCCTATGAATAGCAGAGAAGCACTGTCAAATATAGTACCGGAAAATGAGCCCCTGAAGCTGGAAAGCATTAAAGAAATGTTTGGAGAAGAGTTGCCTCATCAATGTAGAGTCTACCTTAATGACTGGAATGGAGTAAAGCCCCTAGAACTTTCTTTTGCTGCTGTGACATGACTCAAAATGAGAAGAAACATACTGGCTGCAACAATGGCTATACTGTTTGCATGGCACAGTATAGGGTAATGTTTCATTCTGCTGTACATAGAGAGTCGCCATGAGTCAGCTCCAACTTGAGGGCACCTAACAACCTCTTCAATACTAAAAGTAAGATTAATGGTTTCTGTTGCCAAATTATTGATGACATACTGAGAATTCACATGATCAATATTTTAAAAAATGATCATAGGTTTTAAAAAGAAAACAATTCACTGAAAACATCTACCTTTTAAATCATCTCCAAGATTTATTTCAGTGTAATTTCTGAATTAAAAGATGTATGGAGCTGTAATAATACACTGTGGTACAGTTTAATTGCTTTGTTGTCACTTCCTTCCTATGCTAAACCTGGTCAGATAGTATTCAACAAAGCAACTTACCGGGGCAGCCTCTTTGAGTGCTGGCTCTTCTCCTGGCTTTTCTGGTGCGGGGTCCACCCTCTCATTTGGTCTCTAGGTGAAAAGGTGCAGGGAAAGAGAATAAAGTGGCAGTAAACCAAAGAATAGTTGTATACAGAAAAGAATCAAAGACAGCCAGGTGCTGTGGTGCATGTCTAGAATTCCAGCTACTTCAGAGGCTGAGGCAAGAGTTCAAGGCCAGCCTGGGATACATAGTGAGTTCAATCCAGCCTGGGCAACTTAGCAAGACCTTGTCTCAAAAAAATAAAACTAAAAAAGGGTTGGGGATATAGTTCAGTGGTGGGCTTCTTGCCTAGTGTATGTATACAAGGTCCTATGTTCAATCTCCAGTACTGAAAAAACAAAAACAAACAAAAATGCAAGAAAGGAATCAAAGAAAATTAAATAGCAAAGATAACAAAGGATATTTATTACTGAAAAATGTAAAGAGTATGAATACAACTTATTTAGTACACAATGCCATGCATTAACATTCGTCTTCCATTTCATACCATAGTTATATCTCCTGTTACTTATTAGTTGAAAATACTCATTTCTAATTAAAGTATTTTTTAAAACCTATCAGAGTGCCAAAAAAAAATGAACGTTCTAAAATTGTTCAAAAACTTACCTGGAATTATTCTGGAAAATAATTTGGCAGTCTGCATGAAAAGCCTTAAATCTTCAGACTCTGACCCAGAAAACCTACTTCTAAAAATGTGTACTGAAAAAGCACTGGCCTGGGGATATAGCTCAGTGGTAAAGCACCTGCCTAGCATGCAAAAGGCCCTTGATTTGATCAAGGCATAAGTTTGAGGCCAGAGGCAGCCTGAACAAATTACTGAGACCCTATCTCAAACATAAAAAATGAAAAAGGGGTATGGGTGTGGCTCAGTGGTGGAGTATTTGCTTAGCATGGATGAAGACTCTGGCTTCAATCAGGAAGGAAGGATGGAAGGAAGGAGAGAGAAAGAGAGGAAGGAAGGGAAGGAGGGAGGGAGAAGAAAAGAAAAAAATGAAACAAGGGAAGGAAGGAAGAAATGGAAGGAAGGAAGGAAGGAAGAAGGCAAAGAGATAAGAAAGGAAAGAAAAGAAAAAGGAAAGAAAATGTATTGAGAGGTGTAAAAACAAAATATGTAAGTATAAACATATGCATGACAGTGCTACTTATAAAAGCAATTAATAAAAATGATAAAGATACCCAACAATGTAAAATTAGTTAAATAAATTATGGTATAAAAAGAATATAAGCATATTTTTAAATAACATTAATTATAATGTTGGAAAACAACAAATTGCAAAGCTGTTTGAAGAGTAAGATTCCGATCTTGGAAAAAAAAATTTTTTTTCAGTACTGTGGCATTGATTCCAGGGCTCCATTCATGATAGGCAAGTGCTCTACTGCTGAACCACACTCCAAGCCCCTTTTATTTTTTATTTTGAGACAGGGTCTTGCTAAGTTGCACAAGCTGCCTCTGGCCTCTAACTCAAGATCCTCCTGCCTCATCCTACCGAGTTGTGGGGATTATAGGCAGGAGCCACCATTCCTGGCTAGAAAAATAATTTTTTTTTTACATATACAGAAGAAAAAGACTAAAAGGATAAAAAAGGTTACCACTAAGTGATGAAATATACGATTTTGGAGTGCTTTTGTATATTTGTTAAATTGCCTATAATGAATATTCCATTATTTTTCTAATTGTAAACCAGAAAAATATTTTTATTTTACTTACTTATATATTTATTTGTTTGTTTGTTTGTTTTTCAGTACTGGAGGTTGAATCTAGGAACTTATGCATGCTGGGCAAGTGCTCCACCACTGAGCTGCAACCTCAGTCCCCTTTTTATTTTTTATTCTGAGACAGGGTCTTACTAAGGCACATAGGTTACCTCTTGTCTTGAACTCATGATCCTCCTGCACCCACCTCCCCAATGGCTGGGATTATAGGCATATGCCATTGTGAAATAGAGGAGAGGAGAGGAGAGGAGAGGAGAGGACAGGAGAGGAGAGGCGGGGCGAGGCGGGGCGGGGCG
>VMDO01013118.1:0-59510 GCA_007922755.1 Pedetes capensis | reverse complement strand
CACCAAGACCATATTTTCCAACTACTGGGCCTTCTTCTTTGTTTCCAACCTTTGCATTCCAGTCACCAGTGATTATCAGTGTGTCTTGATTGCATGTTTGATCTATTTCAGATTGCAGAAGCTGATAGAAGTCTTCCCTTTCTTCATTTGTGGCCTTGGTGGTGGGTGCATCAATTTGAATAATAGTCATATTAACTGGTCTTCCTTGTAGGCGTATGGATATTATTCTATCACTGACAACATTGTATTTCATGACAGATCTTGAAATGTCTTTTTTGATGATGAATGCAACCCCATTTCTCTTTATTTTATCATTCCCAGCATAGCAGACCATATGACTGTCTGACTCAAAATGGCCTATGCCAGTCCATTTTAGCTCACTGATGCCTAGAGTGTCAATGTTTATGCAATCCATTTCTCTTTTAACAATTTCTAACTTGCCTAGATTCATACTACGTACATTCCATGTTCCAATTATTAATGGATGTTTACAGTTGTTTCTCCTTGCTGCTGTGCATGGCAGACCTACTACAGACTCTCTCTGGGGGGCTTGAATATCATCCCACCCACAAGAGGATTTGGTTCTCCCAAGTGGTCTCCCAAGTGGGCGGAAAGCTGTGCTGTGCTCCCAGCCCATATTTTTTACTTTTTGAGACAGGGGCTTGCTGGGTTGCACAGACTGCCTCTGATCTTGGGCTTGTGGTCCTCCTGTCTCCACCCCCCAAGCTGCTGGGAATGCAGGTGTATACCACCGCACCTGACTATAAGCGATTTTATACGTGGGTGGGAGCGTGTATGCATGGGGTTTTTTTTTTTTTTTTTTGCTTCCTTCCTTGTTTTACTCTCTTCCCTCTTTCTATTCTCCTTCTCTTTTTCTTATGCTATATATGCATCCTTGTATTAATTATTTTACCATCAGAGCCCCCACATATCTGTCAGTTTGCCATGGGGGCTTGCATGTTGCGATGAGGCTGAGAGCTCTGCCACTGTAACCTTAGACATGAGCAAGGTTACCCAAGGTGGACAGGTTTTCAGCTGAGCTTCCAGACTAAGACAGACTAGGGAGTAGGACCTGGCGAGCCACTCCTGAAACAACTAGCCATTGAAAACCCTATGGGTAGCAAAGAAACCCTGTCAGATATAGTGCCTGAAAATGAGGCCCCCAGGTTGGAAGGCACTCAAAAGACTACTGGGGAAGAGTTGCCTCCTCCAAGTAGAGTATGCAAAAAAGAGAAAGAAAATTATATTGGGATAAGAAGTATAAGTATCTGATAATTGAACATGTAATCACTGTATTCATGCTCTTGTTATTGTCTTATGACATTAATCATAAAGCTGCCTGAAGTCTTATCTTCAATGGGTATTCACTGTAGATGATCAGATATTGTAATTTATTAAATTTGAATGACTATGTGGCAGAGTCGTATACCTTAATAATACCTTAATTTTGCTTTCATTACAGCTAAGCACACCAGATAACCAATGCTAGATTTCTTTTTTTATCTAAGTGTGCTCTCACAAGTTTCCTATACTCAGTCATCTCATTAATGTCAGGGTCCTTAGAATCAAATGAACCTTGACAGAGAGTGTTGGACCACCTGGATTCCCAGTAGGTAACTGTTTACTGCAGAGGATGCAGTGTCTGGAAAATCTGATGTGGAACCTTCTGATTCAGTGTTATCTGACACCAATGCCATATCTTCTAAGTAGACTGCATAAAAGGTCTTTTCGTTATACTTTAACATCTAATAATTATTATCATGCCTGTAGCCGTACCACTGTGGTGTCCGATCTCGTCAGATCTTGGAAGCTAAGCAGTGTTGGACCCGGTTAGTACTTGGATGGGAGACTGACTGCCTGGGAACACCAGGTGCTGTCTTGGGAGAAAGACCTGACAACCCATTCCCAAAATAACAATCAGCCATTGAAAACCCTATGAATAGCAGAGAAGCACTGACAATAGTGCTTCACCTATTGCACATAGGGTTGCTATGAGTCAGACATTGACTTGACGACACCTAACGACAACAATTATTATCATAGGCTCTAATGAGATCTAGGCTATTCAAGCATATTAAAGTAAGCCTTTGTTTTGTACATTAATGACCACATACTACTCAGTCATTTAAAATGATGTTTTAGCAAAGATAGTATGTTTGTGTAATTTGCAGAGCTAAGTGTATAGCTTAGCCTGCAGCCGTAGCCCTGTGGTATCCGATCCCATCAGATCTCGGAAGCTAAGCAGGGTCGGGCCTGGTTAGTACCTGGATAGGAGACTGCCTGGGAACACCAGATGCTGTAGGCTTGGGAGAAGGACCTGGCAACCCCCTCCCAAAAATCAATCTGCCATTGAAAACCCTATGAACAGCAGAGAAGCACTGACTATAGTGTTTTCCCTGTTGTGCAGAGGGTTGCTATGAGTCGGATACTGACTGGACAGCACCTAACAACAACAACAACAACAACAAGTGTGTAGCTAAAGCTAAGCCTTTCTTTTAATACATAGAATAAATGAGCAATTCTGGTGTATATGAAAAGATTATAACAATGCTAATGGAATGCCAAATGTATCAAATCAATCATTTTCATGATTCAAAAGAAAAGGGAACCAAGCTCTAGGGCAGAATTTTTGTCTCACCAATGAGGGAAGAATTAGATTAGGTAAACTGTAAAGTAACTTGTAGCTCCATTATTCTATGAGTCTATAAAACACCAGCATGGAAAAATATCTGAATAATTATGTATCACTCAATGTTAGGAAAGGATAGTTCATTTGTGCATTAGTCACTTGGTGCATTACTATTTCACAGAAATTGACTGAGGCAAACTTGTAAGGGAAGAGATATTTATTTGAGGTTCACAGTTAGAGGATCAGTTCATAATGGCAGGTGGGCAGGTTTGACAGTGGGAGGGCCTGGGTCAGACAATCTCACAGTATGGCAGATCAAGAAGAGACAAGGCAACCTCATGAGTCCAAAGGCCCACCCCCAGTGATCCCTTAAGCAAAGCCGAGTCCTGCCTCCCAGAGTTCCATGACCTCCACAAAAAGTGTCACAATCTGGGTACCAAGCATTCAAACATATGACCTTTGGGGGACATTCAGATTCAAACCATGACAATATGGCTAGCTGAAATGTGTGTACTTACAAAGTTTAAGATGTTTTTATTTTTGTTTTTCCTGCTGGCATGAAAGGTGAATTGAAAGGAGAAGAGATACTGGGCTTATTTGGTACTTTGGCAAGGAAATTTGCACAGGTAATAGTTTAGGAAATCATTCTGTCACCAGTCTGGAAGATTTTGAAAAGAGAGGTTTAACCAAGTCTGCTGAGATACAGGGAACCACCCACATGGACATTGCAGATTTCAATGTGGATGTGGTGCTGTGGCTCACTCCTTTCTAACATGTTCTTACTTCTGTACATCCCAACTTGGGTTTCAGGCCTTTGTCATTACAGAACTATTTACAATTTGCAATAAGGTACACATTTCCTATGTGGTTATAAGAAGTCTCGCTTTGTGAAAGTGAATGTGATCCATATTTGTAATGTTCTGCTCCAGACAATAATATTTTCATATTACTACTTTGAAATATCCTTGAAAATTGCTTAAATGGCCCATCTTAGTACCTTTGATAGCAAGTAATGGTTGCTTTTCTTTAGACTTTTGGCTTGTCAGACAGTAAAGGATCCTCAGAAAATATAGTTTTTAAAATTCTGAAGAAAGATATTTAAAAAGGATGTCTTATAATCACACTGTGACTTAGAGGCAAACACAACTCACCTTCTACCACGTTTGCTTTTTGTGGGTGGGTGACTTTTGGACTTGATTAATGACAATGAAAAACAATACAGTAAAATCAGGAAATCATAGATTTGTCCTTTGAAAGTCATTTTTCTTAAGCCAGGTGTAGAGGTATATGCCTGTTATCCTAGCACTTGGGAGGCTTAGGCAGGAGGATTGACATGAGTTCAAGGCCAGGCTGGTATTCACAGCAAGTTCCAGGAAAGCCTAGGATACACAGCGAGATCCTGTCTCAACAAGAAGAAGTCAACTTTGTTGACTTTCTCAAAGATAGTGAAATTATGCTCATCAAATAAAACTCTATAATTTGATGTTTCTTTATTCAGAATCCTTATTTTCCAGTTGAAAATTTGGGATTTCATCTGTACCTGTGAATTACTCATCATAGGCTTCAATACGTTTTATTTATATATATATATATATATATATATATATATATATATATACACACATACACATACGTACACATATGTGTGTATACACACACATATACGTATATATGTGTATGTGTGTATATATATATATATACATACACATATATACACACATACACACATATACATATGTGTATATATACACATAAATACATATATATACATATATATACACATATATACATATATGTGTATATATATACACACACATACATATATATATATATATATTTTTTTTTTTTTTCTTTTTTGAGACAGGGTCTCTCTATGTAGCTAGCCCAGCCTGTCAGGAACTATGTAGACAAAGCTGGCCATGAACTCACATTGATCCTCGTGCCTCAGCCTCCTGAGTGTTGGGATTACAGATGTGTGCCCGTATACCTGGATAACACATTCAATTTTATAAGAAATTACTGTGCTCCATTCTGGAATGAATTTCCCCAAGGCTTCTTTAATACCTTGTGTTTTAATGGACAATAGTTTAAAATTTTTCCAATTTAATCAAATCCCTTTAAATTTGAATGAAACTCTGCTTTTCCTCATGTCCTCAGATAATGCTATTGATTCATAGTGAGGGATGTAGTTTTTGAGTAGTTTTTGTGGCCATGGTGCTATGAATGAATCCAGACCCTAATGCTCTCACTCAAATCTTCACATAACTGAAGATCCTCTGACTGACTCAATTACGGATCTGGACTTTAGCTATCAAACTGAGTGAGCCCTGCTATCTCGGGCTGGGCCACTTCCTGCCTGCGCCACTGTGGTATTTTCTGACTAGAAGAATTCACTGGCGGCAGATTCTTTTTTTCCCTTCTCTGAAGTATATCCAGGCTTTCCCTGTCTTATATTCTGCTTCCATATCCTTAGGCTGGAAATGTTTTATTTGCTAATATTTCCTAGCTTAGGTTGAGTTTCAAGCCAAGGACATTACTGCAAGAGTAGCAAGAACAGAAAATCAATATTATATTGATTGCCAGTGAAAATGGCTATGAATAACTTCAGTTACTTCTTTGTAGTTTCAGGACCATTGTCCTATCTTCCCCATTTATGGATTTCTGAGTTTTTATAATGAAAATGTTAAGATTGAATCAAAGACCTATAAAAAGTTGTTATGTCTATTCGAGTTTGTAAATTCCTAGACAGTATACATTTAAATAGTTTCATCCCTGACTTAAAAAGATTTATTTTCCTCTTATCTTTTTCATAAGGAAAATGTCATTTTCTTGGTCATATCATTAATAAAATGGTCATGCTTAGTAAAAGTATTTATCTGCCTGCAAATTTTCACTATTTCACTATCTCAAAAATACATTGTATGATGATGTATTTCTTTTAGATCTAACATTTCTTTCAGACATTGAACATGAAAGATAATATTTAGCTAACTATTAACAGAAATGCTTAAATTTTAGAGAAATCACAGAAAGCTGTCATGCTTTAAGCATTCTGGAGCTTAAGAAAACATTTTCATTAGCTATGAGATCAGAGGGTGGGAGGAGATTAACTTGGAAGAGTTGGCCTGATTTGGTTGGTTCCTGGAGAAATATAATTCTGCAGATAGAGGGAAGTCCTTTGGGGCTCCACAAATTACAGACTTAGGAACACTCATTCTGACTCTGCCTTTGGGAAGGCTGATTCTGAAAAGGACTGAAATTATGCTGTCATTTCTGATACTGAGTCACTTGAGACATTTTAGTTGCAAGCAACAAAAATGACCTCAGCTAATTTAAATGAAAATAATAATATACTGGAAGGATATAGATATTTCCAGAATCTAGTAAATATAGAAGACCCAGATTTCAGAAAGGACAGGAACTAGAAAAGCTTTGACAACCTACATGTTTACTGAAGTCCAGACTTAGGAATGAGACAGTATCGGTTATTTTCTATTCTTTCCTTCCTTTTATATTCAAATTCTGGGATTGAAAGTACAATTGATCTAGCTAGGAGCCTGGGCCTAGATGGGAAAGACACTTTGACATACTGCTTTGCAAATATCCATGGTGGGTGGTGGTGGGGGGTGTCCCGCAGAGAAACTAGAAAACTAGCTATTATGAGATGTTGTTGCTGTTGTTAGGTGCCATTGAGTCATGTCTGACTCATAGTGACCCTTATAGGGTTTTCAATGGCTGATTATTTTGGGATTGCCTCCGGAGTGGGTTGCCACGTCCTTCTCCCATTTTTTGTGGTGCTGGGAATTGAACTCAGGACCTCAGAGACTGCAGAGTGGCACTCTACCAACTGAGCTAAATCCCAGCCCCATTATAAGAAGATAGGTAGGGGGAAAAATGAGATATCCATCCCTTAATGGCAGGACTTTTCTCACCTGAACACTTCGGGGCATATATTACGCATTATCTCAATATCCTTCCATCTTCTCAGCTGTATACTTTTGATACAAACCTAAGCCCTTACCCAATCCTTCCATTATAGATGTATCTTCTAGAAAGCATATAAAAACTGTAATCCAGTTTTGAGAGGACTGGGCATGAATGAGCTCTTACTTTGGTTATGCTATGCTTTATGGTTTAGTTCTAGGATGCTTCTTGAGATAAAATTTTCTTGATTCTGAGACTTTAGTTCTAGTGAACAGAAACATTTTACATTTCCTAGATCTGCTTTGCTTCTTGGTAGTCCCCTATCCTCACTAGAGGCTTGGATACTTTCATGAACACCCAGTGGGTGCCTGGTGCCCCGTTTCATACTATTGAACTCCCTCCAGGCCCTCTGCCCTATTGTTCCTGGATTTCCCAGGAAAGTGTTTCTTCTATAAGAATATTTTTGATATTCCTGGTGTGACCCAGTTGATGCCAACTGATTGTCTGCCAAACTTTGTCTCTCGTTTAAATTCAGAAACACCTCTTTATATAGTTCTGGCTCATTCAGTATCTCCATTTAATAGTATCTTTCAAATTTGCTTTAGTAAATATTGAGTAGATATAAAACCCTAATGGTATCATATATAATACTTAAGGAAATATCAAATAATGATCTCAATGGACCTTCCATTCAGTTTAAGAGTGCAATGACATTCTTAAAGTACCTCCCTTCCTGATTGGTTAGAATGGGCCCGTCCTACCTTTGAAATCAGGAAAACTTTGTTAGAATCTTGGCTTTAAGACTATCTGTGTGATCTTTGATAGGTTACTGCTCATCTCTGAGCCTCAGTTAAAATCTCATAGGTTTAAGTTAGATAACAAAATAGTTATGCTCCAGGGATATAAATGTACTTCTTTTATCTGATGGCTCTCCATGAATACATCTTGAGACCTTGCTTCTCTTATTATACCTGCTCCCCATGGTCAGCTGCCTACTCTGTCACAACGTAGGATGGATGCTGTATGATAGATGAGACAGAGATCCTTAAATCCTTTCAAATGAATACAAAATTAAAGCAAAGCCCAGCAGGGACTTAGGTCTCCTGAGGATGACGAGAAAGGATATACATAGCATCACTGTTTGAGAATTCACCACCCACATACCTAAGTCACAAGATTTCATAGAGAACTAAAGGTATCATATCTGGACATTATTCATCCAGTCCCTGACCACTTAAACATCAGTTCTGTTTAATTATCCCTCCAATATTAACACCAGTGTTTACCCCAGCCAAATTACATCATCACTTTTGTTTGTCAGTCTTTCCTGCAGTGCATGTCGCAATTACACAATTTATTATGCTAGATGTTTATTATTTGTTCAAATATCTCCCTTCAAACTAGACAGAGTTCCTTAATTATATGGCTCATTCTTGCTTTTCTTATCTTGTTATCTTTCTGTACTCAGCACATGAGCACACAGGAGGTGCTTAATAAATGTCTGTTTCATAGAAGGTGCAGAGGCAAGGTTTAGCTTTCCCAGGCTTTCCTTTAAAAAATCTTTGACCGCCGGGCGCAGTGGTGCACACCCTGTAGTCCCAGCGGCTCGGGAGGCGGAAGCAGGAGGATTGCAAGTTCGAGACCAGAGGCAGTCTGCATAATTTAGTGAGACCCTGTCTCAAAAAGTAAAAAAAATGGGCTGGGCTCAGTGGTGCAGCACTTGCACAGCATGCAAGCGCGAGGCCCTGGGTTCAACCCACAGTACCTCAAAAAAAAAAAATCTTTGACCTAAAAATAGCTCTTAAGTATTACATGCGCAGTGAAATCAGCTCTAAGATTGCTGCTCTGATACTTAAAAAGAAACAACAATCAAACTTGAGCACCTGACTCAGGAAAAGATATTATGATATCTGATTGCCACCTTTTATAAATTTAAAAGCCTGTCTCTGAACCTTGGTCTGATAAGGTATTCCATCATTTTCTCTTCACTGAATCTAATGCTGTATTTCAGGTTGACCTTGTCTGTTTGTATGTGGGCAGAAGAATACTTCATATTCAGCCTGAAACAGTGAGCAAGACCTCTTAATGGGGACATTGCATCTACAACCCTCACACTCACCCCACATTCTCCACCCTCAGTGTGCTATCATGTTATGCATGTGGGGAATGTTCTCTAAACGTTGGAAGACAGAATTTCACTCATAAGTAAATTCATTTCAGCTTAAATGAATGTCCAAGTGAATTGTCACCTACATCTGAAATTCCTTGGTTTTTATAGTGCCAGTTTTTCTTTCTTAAAATAAATCTCATTCTGCTAACAATAAAAATTACTCAAAGTTTCAACAATTATGACATTGTCTTGTAAAGATCACTGAGTTTTGCAAAATCCAGCTTAGAAAATACTAAATATGCACGATGCTGCTTTGATTAGGAAAAACAGCAGAATATAACATATCAGATTCTAAGAACATAATAAGTACTTTAACAGTTACTATGTGGGGGTTGATTCTGTAGTGGCTAAGCAATTCAGAATATGGAAAGAGCAGTATTTCTCTGTGTGGGTGGTGGGCGGGAAGGAGTGTCTTATATGCAAGCAGCCAAGCAACAAATATGTTTGTTGTTGCAAAGCAAGGAAGGCATTAGTAAAGCTCATAAGCTTAAAACACTTACACAAAGACTGTGCATGTATTAAAGCAAGGGTCAGTAACCCAGAGTGCACAGTCTAATTCTGACTCACTTAGGAGTTCTAAACAACCCACTCTCTTGCCAGTTCAAACTGGATCTTGCCAACTGGATCTGGCAGTATATTGTACCTTTCCTTTTTCCATATGTTCTTTAGGTCTAACCAACACTGTACTATTCAACCCTATCAGATACAAGTTAGCTGAATTTAGAATTCAGCTGGGTTTGGCTTTATGTGATGAAGTATCAGCCACTTGACTTGATGGATTGATCTCAAATGTTGTTATTTATAAAAAGATGAATTCCTAGGCATTTTAGGCATGTTGTCTCTTTGGTTTTTCTTCTGTTTTCAGTTCTCCTGTGTTTAAAGGGTGTAAGTAAGTGAAACTTAGCTGTTTCTTTTTTTGGTGGGAGGGGTGTGGGTACAATCACATTCAAAAACAATTTGTATTCTGGAAGTCATCTTTAAGTGAGGATAATTATTATTAAGTGCAGTAGAGAAAAGAATAATTTGAAAATGAGACAACTATCTCATAAGAAAGTTCAAAGAAATAATTTTTAAATATAAAAAGTAACTTCAAAATGTATAAGAGTGGGAAAAAAGGAGTATTAGGCAATAGGAATACTCTAGGAAAAAGATAATAGTCTTTCAAAAAAGATGATATGGCAAACCAACTCATGTTGTTTACTGGATAAAATGGGAACAATCACTTTCAGAGTTTTATCTCAGGGCCTCCAGAAATGTTTTCTGCAACAAAATTCTCACCCATTTTCTCAGTCCATTTTCTGTTGCTATGGCAAAATATCTGAGACTGGCTGATTTACAAGAAAATAAGTTTATTTTGGCTTACAGTTCTGGAGGCTGGAAAGTCCAAGAACATGGTGCCAGCGTCTGTTTGGCTTGTTGTGGAGGCCTTGTGCTGTTTTAACTCAAGGTGGAAGGCAGAAGGGAAGTGGGTGATTGTGAAAGAGAGAAAATCCAAGGGTGAGATTTACTTTATAACACTTGGCCTCAACACAGCTAATTCAGACTTGTGAGAGCAAGAACTCATTCATATAAGAAAGGACTTAATCATTCACAAGGGCTCTGCCTCCATGACTAAACACTTTCTTCTAAGCCCCACCTCCCAACTTTGAGGAATTAAGTATCTCATACAGCAGTTTTTTTTGGGGGAGGGAACACACTCAAACCACAGTATCCACCTTGTAATAGCTCATCTACCTGAAATTCCTACAGGAGAGAGTGTTGAGGGAGTATAGGGTTGTGCCCAACAATGTCTTGATAAAAGTTGCAAGTTGTATCTTTAGGAGTGGTAATATATTATGTTATTATTAATGGTGAATACCTGAAGGAATGGGAGTTCAATGATAATTAAGAGATTATTTTAGAAAGTGGACCACTGCCTTGGAGTATGAAGGCATTGGGTTGGAGTAGGAAAGATGGGAAGGATTCATGTGGGTTAGGGAAGGTTGAAATAAGAATTGTAAGAACAGAGGTTTTAGAGGAGAAGAATGGAGAAGAGAAGGTATTTTATTTAAATCAGATATTTTCCTGGGATGAAATATTTAATTTTGGTTTTCTAAAAGTAGGACAAGGATGATGTCTTATACTATCTGCTTATGTTAGTTAGCTTTCTGTCACTATGACAATTACTGAGACAATCAATTTATAAAGAAAAAGCATTTATTTTGGCGTACAGTTTTAGAGGTTTCAGTCCATGATCAGTTGGCTCTATTGCTTTGAGTCTGTGACAGCACATGAGTGCATGGTAGAGCAAGCCACTTGTAGCCACTTCCTCATGGTGAGGAAGCAAAATAAATAGAGAGATGAAGAGGAACAGACTGAGGTCCCACCATCCCCTTTGAAGGTATGCCCTCAATGACCAGAAGACCTCCTATCAGGCCCTAACTGTTTTCTGTTTTACCACCTTCCAATAGCACCAAGGTGAGAACTAAGACCTTAATATGGGCCTTGGGGGACATTCCAGGTCCAAATGATAGCACTGGTAGTTCTTCCCAACACTTGATACAATTAAAGTGGAAAGAACCCGAGCTTAAGAGTTAGGATCTAGTTTTAAACCACCTCAATCAAGTTACTTAAATCCTCTGAGCTTAACTGGAGCCAAAAATATGTGTACTGGATATATGTTGGTTGCCTACCCAGCATTCAGTTCTTGTTTCTTCTTTCCTAAGAAAATCCCATATTTTTCTGCCAGTGGCAGTTTGAGGATTAAATCCTCTCTCTCTCTCTCTCTCTCTCTCTCTCTTTCTCCACCCCTCTCGTCTCCTCCCCCTACCACCAGGAGCTGCAGATCCAACCCAGGGCCTCACACAGGCAGGCACTCTACCATTGAGCTATATTCCCAGCCCAAGAAGGATTAAAGCAAATGTAACTCTAAGAGCTGGCTTTGATGGGCTCAACTCAGTCATTTAATTCTATGGGGGATACAATCCAATTGAAGCTAAAGCTGTACAGATGATATGGGTGGGGAGGGGCTTCTTCAGTGTAAGCTAATTCTTCTAGGACATCTACAGTAAGAGATATTCTCCATGTATGGTGTGGGGCTGGGGTTTAGTTTGGTTGGTAGAGGGCGACTCTGCACTCTCTGAGGACCAGGATTCAATCCTCAGCACTGCAAAAATGGGAGAAAGATGTGGCAATCCACTTCCAAAGCAATCTGGAAAAACAATCAGCCAATGAAAACGCTGTGAGGGTTGCTATGAGTCAACTTGACTTAACAGCGCCTAACAACAACAACAACAACAACAACAACAACAACATATATAGTGTGGTGTGCTAATGTGCACCTTGGAGCGGCTATAGTCCTTTAGCTGTATGAAGAAACCAGCTGAAGTTGAATCTGCCTTATGAAGGAGGGTGATGCTGAGACAACTGAGCAGTACTGAAATTGTATCTAAAGCCTCATCTCCTACTGGACTTCATGTTATATGAGCCAATAAATTCCCTTTATTACTTAGGCTAGGTTTTAATTTAGGTTTTTCTGTGATTTGCAACAAAAATATTGCTAGCCAATGCAAAAATCTCATATGGGTTTTATGAAGTTCATGGCCTAGCACAGTGCCTGGTATTTAAATAATAGTTTGATTAATATTACTCTGTGAGTTCTTTTGTGAAATTAATTTTAAAAATATCTAGTGGCCATCCATTGTGCTGTTATGTGTAAGATATGCACTAAATTCTAGGGCTATAAAGATAAATAGTATTAAATCTCTGCTCTTAAGGAACTCACAAACTACTGACTAATGTCTTTCTAATAAATATTTGTGTACCACCAGAAAAGTATAAGAATATGACTGAATTTTATCAGCTGGGATAGCAAATTAGATCACCTAGAACTGAAAAAGTGAATTTTTCAATGTATAAAAATTGACTATAATATTAGGTAACCTGAGTATATTGATATCAACTGTAATAAGTAAGGCAATATAAACATTTATTTAGAAACTTACAACTAATATATAGTCAATGTTAAAGTTTAGGTGTGCTTTTCACTTTATCACAAAATCTCAATTGTTTATTTCTCTTAATATCATTAAGAAATATTCTTCTGTGATTCAAAAAATAGTCTAGTAACTATACCACAACTTCCAATGTGTCCTATTTAAATAAATTTAATATAGTGCCAAACAACCTGCAGATCCTTCATAACCCAGAAGCTTTGTTTTAGATTTACAATTGAACTTCTGCTGCTGCTAGTATTTTCTGAGTGGGAGAGTGCTATTTTTAGAAACAAAAATATAGTTGCTATTGTGAGCATTTTCTTAAGTTAGTAATACTCATCAGTAAATATTACTCAAAATTCAGTTGGCATTTGTAGTGACTTAGATTTGTTCCTTAATAGTTTTGGGAACACTAGCTGATATATTGTTATGATTCTATCAAAAGTTAGAAAGTTGAGCATTTTTCACTTCTTACACTAGCATCACATTGAATTGGGTTGTATAATAATTATGGACATAATATAACTTTGCAAATTGATCATAGTAATTTCCCTGTGCTATGGAAGTTTTTGTAAATGGGAGCACTGAAGTGGGTCAATCCTCAAAAGTAAGTTTATGATAGAGAATGCATCAATAAGGAGTCTAAAAATCATCAATGAAATATTAATTAGGCTGATTTAAAAAATATCAAGTCCAGGACACAAAATCATATTCTCTATTATTTCAGTTCTATCTACCTCAGTCAAAGGATGTACTACTCTATCAATCTCAAACGATAAATGTTGGCCTATTTGAATGAAATTTCTTTTTCCTGGTGCTGTGGGTTGAACCCAGGGCCTCGCGCTTGCATGCTTTGCAAGTGCTAGACCACTGAGCTGCACCCCCAGCCCATTTTCTTACTTTTTGAGACAGGGTCTTGCTAAGTTACACAGATTGCCTCTGGTCTCGAACTTGTGATCCTCCTGCCTCTGCCTCCCAAGCCACTGGGATTATAGGCGTGCACCACTGCGCCTGACTTGAATGAAATTTTAATAAGTAAATTCCAATAAATAGCATCTGGTTTGAATTCCACAGGCAGAAATTGGTCAATAATGAGTGTATAGAAGTAAAATACTTTCTCTTCAAGATAGAAAAAATTCCATGCCTTAAGGAACTAATGTGTCTTTTGCTTTCTCTTTGTTGTTGTTTGTTTCTGTTTTTGTTTTTGTTTTTTGAGGCAGTGTCTTGCTATGTAGCCCAGACTGGCCTGGAACTCATTTCATAGCTCAGGCTGGTCTCAAACTTCAGATCCTCTTGCCTTAGTTTCCCCAGTGCTGGGATTATAGGAGTGTGCTGCCACATGCAGCCTAATGGGTCTTCTCTATAAGTACTGATTTAAAAAGAAAAGAAAGAAGATATGGTACCAAGAAAAAACCCAACTGCATGTTACTGCTTATTGCCACCCTTCTGTAATCTATGGCTTATGTATATGAAGGTGTCTCATTTAATCTAAGGTTGATGAATAATAAAATGTTCTATGCTTATCCAATAGCTTGAGATAACTTCTTTTTGAATCTCTTTGTTGATTGAACAGAATAATTGCTCTTTAAGTTTCACAATTTTTTCACAATCGGTACAAAATATTAGATATGGAAAACTTAGCTTTACACTAAAAATATGAATCAGGGAAGTAATTATTAAGAAAAGACAAGCTGACCAGGTGCTATTATAAAGAAAGAGACATTTTCCATGTTTCATCTTGTTGGTTTGTATTTTCTCTTGTTCTATTTGTGCTGTGTCAGCCAATTCCAATGATGTATGATTCTGTCTTCTCTCCTTCCTTCTCTTCATATTAAATCCTTGTTCATTTATTCAGAATTCAAGTACTTTAAGTCTTTTGGGGACTGAATGAGTCCTTGGGCTTGTATGATTAAAAGTGAAGGTCACTTCCAATCTGGAAAGATGGTATAGACCTCTCCATTAAAGCACAATCATAATTCCTGGAAACAATACAAAAGAAAATCAAAAGAGAACTATATAATGTGATTAGAAGAAAGCAAGGTGGTTTGGGACACCATGATTATGGCAGCAGCACACTGGCAGGGTGTCTTATATATTCCTATATAACAGAGGAAGGCCATTCGGGCCTACGTTGACTTTCAACCTAGCAACAGAAGGCAGTCCAGTTTTGTTTATTCCTTTCCCTGGATCATGCTGGAGTTCTTCTGACAGCATCGAGTCAGCCTAAAGCTGCCAGTAAGGGCATTGAACAGGGAATCTTTTGGAAATCAGTGATTGGAAGAAGTACTGTCCCACTCTGCTGGGCCTGAGACTTCCCTTTTCCATTAAGAGAAATCAAGGTGGGCAGCCAGAGCTGGCAAGAAAGACTCAGAAGCCAGGTCTGGGGATCGTATTTGTTCCCAGAGACCTGAGACTCTCACCCACCCAGAGATGCTGGAATGACAAGTAAAGGTGGGAGTAGGGAGAGACCATTTGTGGTGCCTCTTTTAAAGATAAATTAATATTAATTTTACAAAATCTCTTCCTACAAATTGAAGAGGATACTTTCCAACTTATAAGGTATTAACCCTAATAGCAAAATAATAGGTAGCACCAGAAAGCAAACAAACAATCAAAAGTATAGGCATAGATGCAAAAATACTGAATAAAATATTAGCAGAGTAATTCCAATAATATATTTTAAAATTATATACCATGACCAGTTGCATTTATTCCAAGTATGCCAGGCTGGTTAAATATTTTTAAAAAATCAGTTGATGTAATTTATCACATTAGTAAGCTAAAGAAGAAAAATTATAGAGTCCTATCAGTTGACACAGAAAAAACAATTGGAATTAGGAAAAATTAGAAATAGAGGTAAAGTACCACAACTTTATAATGAATATCTACAAAAACAAACAAAACAAAACAAACACAACAAATGACATCCTACAACTAACAGCATAGTTAATGGGAACAAGGCAAAGACATCTACTCTTATGCAGTCTTAATCAAAACAATACTGGAAGTTCTAACCACTGCAATAAGCCAGAAATAGAAATAAAAGGCATATTGTTCAGAAGGAAAAGGAAAACCCAGGCATGATGGTGTATGCCTACAATCCCAGATACTCAGGAGGCAGGAGGATCACAAGTCTGAGGCCAGAGGTAGCCTGTGTAATTTAGCAAGACCCTGTCTCAAAATAAAAAAGTAAAAAATAGGCTGTGGGTGCAGTTCAGTGGTAGAACATTTGCAAAGTATGTGCAAGGCCCTTGGTGTTCAACCTCGAGGTACTGCAAAATAAATAAATTAATTTAAAAATAAAAAATAAAATAAAAACTATCTTCATTAGCAGATAACATGACATGATTGTTTACACAGAAAATACCAGCCATAAGATCCATAAAACAAAAAACCTCCCACAATCTCCTTGAACTTGTAGGGGCATTCAGTAAGATCACAGGCCACAAGATTAACATATAAAAATAAGTCATTTCTTATATACTAACATGTAAAATTCAAAAATAAAGGTAAAATTACATTTATAGTGACTCCAAAGAAAATTAAAAACTTAGATATACACTGTCTTGGTCCATTATGTTGTGAGAATAAAATGCTTGGGACTGGGTAACTTACAAAGAGGTTTACTTGGCTCACAACTGTGGTTGTTGGAAGATTGAAACAAGATGGTGTCAATGTCCTAGAAAAAGCTCTCTGGCTACATTTAAACACGTTATACAAGCAATAAGAGAGCCTGCCATGTGCAGAAGGGATCAAGTTTGTGGGTGGCCTTGCTTTATAACAAATAGTCCTCTTGGGAACTAACCAAGTCTTATGAGAATTACATCAATCCCTTTGGAGTACGGTCCTCCCTCGACCTAATCATCTTCACTAGGTCCCATGTTTTAAGGGTTCCACTATCTCAGCACTGCCATATTGGGCATCAAACTTCCAGCACACAAACCTTTGGAAGACAAACCTCTAAACCACAGCAAACACTGAAGAAAATTACCAAATGTTGATAAAGGAAATCAAGAAGTCCTAGATAAATGAGCAGACATACCATATGCATAGATTGGAAGACTCAAATTGAATAAAGATGGCAATTCTTCCTAAATCCATCTATGAATTTAATGTATTTCCTACCAAAATTCCAGCAAGGAGTTTTGTAGATATAGACAGGCTTATTTGAAAATTTATATGGAAAGGTACAGGCCCTGGAATATCTTTTAAAATGTCAACAACAACAATGAAAAGAAAATAAATTTTTAAGAAATACTCTGCCTGATATTAAGGCTTCCTATATAATTACAATCTGCAGCTGTAGCCCTGTGGCATCCAATCCCATCAGATCTCAGAAGCTAAGCAGGGTTGGGCCCGGTTAGTACCTGGATGGGAGACCGCCTGGGAACACCAGAAGCTGTAGGCTTGGGAGAAGGACCTGGCAACCCCCTCCCAAAAATCAATCTGCCACTGAAAACCCTATAAACAGCAGAGAAGCACTGACAATAGTGTTTCCCCTGTTGTACAGAGGGTCGCTATGAGTCAGATACCGACTTGACGGCACCTAACAACAACAACAACAATATAATTACAACAATCAAGAATATAGTATTGGAAGAGGATGGATGTATAAATCAATGGAACAGAATATAGAACACACAAATAGACACTCAGAAATATGCTCAATTACTTTTTGACAAAGAAGTAAAACCAGTTCAAAGCAGGAATGATAGACTTGTTTGTTTATTTGTTTTTTTGGCATAGGGTCTCACTAGGTAGCCCAGCTGGCCTCAGGTTTGCAATCCTACTGCCTCAGCCTCTTGAGTACTTAGATTACAGGGATGTACCACCACATCAAGTCCTACAGATAGACTTTTCAACAAATGGAGCAGTTGAATAAGCAATTAGATGAGAAACAACAACACAAAACCCCAAAAACAAAACCAAAAACAAAACCCCTCATTCTAAACTTCACCCTTATTCAAAAATTAACTCTAAAATTAAAAAAAAACCATAACATTAACTCTAAATGGATTGTAGAGTTAAACGTAAAATGTAAAATTATAAAACCTTAAAACTTTTAGGAAAAATCAGGGAGAAAATCTCACGGATTTTGAGAGAGGTGAAGAGTTCTTAGACTTGACACCAAAGTATGAGCCATACAAGGAAAATGTGATAAACTGTACTTCACCTAAATTTAGAAACCTTTGCTCAGAGAAAGACCTTATTAAGAAAATAAGTAGGCAATATAGAACTGGGATTGAATGTTTGCAAACCACATATCTGTCACAAGACCAGGCTCAAAAATATAAAGAACTCTCAAAACTCAATAGCAAAAAATCCCAAATAACCCAATTAGAAAATAGGCACAATATATGAACATGCATTTCACTACAGAGGATATATAGAGGGCAAGTACATACATGCAAAGATGTTCAAAATTATTAGCTATTAGAAAGTGTAAATTAAAACCATGAGATATCCTTATACATCTATTGTTGTGGATATTGTAGAATGGCTAAAATGAAAAAACTGTGATAACATCAAATGTTAGTGGGGATGTGGAAGAATTGGATCACTCATATGTTGCTGATGAGAATGTAAAATTGCTCATCTACTCTGAAAACCAGCTTGACAGTGTTTTTTGTTTTTGTTTGAATTGTGTCTTTTAAAATCAGATATCTAACTACCATATGACCAAGAAATTATAAACCCAGGCGATTACCTCAGAAAAATGAAAATTCACATTCACACAAAACCTGTGTACAAATGTTAATGGCAGCTTTAGACATAGAAGCTAAAATCTGGAATATCTTTCTAGATATTCCCAGATATATTTCAATAGATAAATGGAATACAACTCAACAATAAAAAGAAATGAATTATTGCTACACACAATACTTTTAATGAACTGCTAGGAAATTATGCTGAGAAAAAAAAAGGCCAATACCAAAAGGTTAAAAATACTGTGTGATTCCATTTGTATAATAATTTTTTTTGAAATAACAGTATTTTGTTAAGTGGAGGCCAGGGGTTGAGGTAACAGAGATGGTTTTGTAGGGGAAAAGGAGGAAGATGAGTATGGTTATAAAAGTGTAGTACAAAGGAGTCTTGTGAGGTTCATTATCAATTATTATCCTTATGGTGTTCAATATTAACTGGTGGTAGATATATCAATCTATACAGATAATAAAATTTCATAGAACTTGTACACACCCACATACCACATACATGAATGAGTAAAACTGGGGAAATCTGAATAAAATTGTTGAGTTTTATTAATGTCCGTATCCTGTTTGAGGTATTATAATTTAGCAAAATGTCATTGGCATAAACTTGGAATAGTATACACGAGATCTCACTGTAGTCTTTCTTACAGTTCTTTGTAAATCTATAATTATCACAATAAAGATAACTAAAAAATGAAAGCTGTATACTTTCAAGGTTGAAGCTGGTAAATTTAAGACAATTAAAAGGAAGCTGATTGCAATCACACAGATCTTACAGGTTTAATTTCAGAGGCCAAAAACATGGACAGAATAAAATAATTTGAAATAATTTTATATATATGATTCACCCAGAAGGAATTCCTCTAGGTAATTAGGATATTCTGGGCTTCATCTTAATATTAGAGGAATTTACACTCTTCTGAAAAATTTCCTTGGTGCTTCTGACAAAGATTTAGTATAGTATTTGGAAATTGGCCAATATTTCTAATGTGTGTCAATGGCAATTTTTGAGGTATTTTTTTTTGCAGGAAAAATTCATGCAAAAATGCACGCTCTTCCAAAGATTTCAAATTTATAAGAAGGACTCATTATACTCAAGTTTTCTATCACCTTGAGAAAAGATATTTTTAAATAAAAGTATAATTTATAGGAAAGGTATAGACAAGTACTGTAGCTCTTTTCTACTTTTGTGCTGAACCAAGTCAGAATGAAAGTAACTGGGACTTTAAGTCCTCACAGTGCCACCTTTATCCTTTTTAGATAATAATTAAAATCACCATAAGGAACGTACATATTATTCCATAGGATATAAAACAATAATCACCTGTCCAATGTTCCTTTCAGCACATTTTTAAGAGCTTTACTACAAAAAAAAAAATTCCAAACACAAATTTTTTGGTGTCATGCCTTATCATCTATTGTCCCCCTTAGTATGAGTTGCAAGAAAACTGAGAGGGAACAGAGTAAAATATCTGTTTCTGGTAACATTCTTTTTCTCCCTAGTAGCTGAATATATGGAACTACTCAGAACACAAATATAATGGCAGTGTGTCAAATGGCACGGTACATTAATACAGGTTTTGCCACCATATGGCAATATGATTTCCATCTGGGCTTATGTCTGGGGTTCTGCTCTTGCTCATCCCTGGTCTCTAGAAACTTATTTAAGGATTTAAGTCAGATATGGGCTAGGCCTAGGATGGTCAAAGGATCCTAGAACAAAGACAATAAAATAATGTGTAAGAATGTGGAGTTAATTGATGCATGTGACAATACACATACGCCTCAAAATATTATGTCAACTAGAAGAAAGCAGATGCAAAAGACTACGTATGTTTATCCCTCCATTTGTATGAAATGTCCAGAAGAAGCAAACCTATAGAGACAGAAAGAAAATCAGTGGGTTCCCCAGGGCTTGGGGTGTGAGTAGGAGTTGGCTATAGTGGACATGAAGGAACTTTTTGTGGGAGTGGATTAGTTTTAAAATTTATCTAATAGGGATGGTTGCAGAACTCGTTAGGGCAAATGATGTCTCACTGAGGCTGTTAAAGTGTATCTAGAAATGAATTAAGCAATAAGTATGAGACTTTTCAGAAGATAACTGTTATTGTTGGTAGGTGCCCTCAGGTCAGGTCCAACTCATAGTGACCCTTATAGAGTTTTCAATGGCTGATTGTTTCAGGATTGCTTCAGGAGTGGATTGTCACATCCTTCTCCCATTTGTGAGGTGACAGGACCTTCATAAAGGAAGACTCCATGCTCTGGATACAAATATTTAGTAGCATAAAATGTAAACATTTTCTGTACGCATGATATTCAAAACTATAAGCAGAAATCTATTATTCTATATATCATTAAATAATTTAACAGACAAAAAAAGAATGTGGAGTTAATTCTAGCCCACAAGTGGACCAGATAGTACACACCTAAAAGCTCTACAGATTGGAAATACTTTGATTCAGCCAGAACTCTCCCAGTATCCCCACTTCTTAAGAATCAAAGGAAATGAGATCAATTCTCAGAAACATGCATGGAATTGAATCAGGGGCATGTTGCCAGTACAATTTCTCCACGGTGATCATCTTGTTATAACATCAACCATAAAAAGATTGTCAGCTCATGGAAGACAAAGCAAACGCAAAGGGCCACTTCAATGTCTAAGATATAGAGACTTTAGTTAACACTTTAAAAATCTATGTGAATATTAGATATCTTGCAGTTGTCACAAATTTTATAGACATTGTAAATTCTATTACTATTTTGACTTTTGTGGTCTTTGCATTTCCTGTTAATCTTTCCAAAATGAACTCCATAATCATTAAACTTTTAAGAGTTAATTATATTAGAACTAAATGGTAACCTCATCATTAGAGAACAATTTCACTAATTAGGAAACTAAAAGAAGGGTTCTATTTTCAGTATTTTGCTCTGAAGGACAGTATATGAAGGAACATTCTAGTATTCCTGAAAAAAGAAATTAAGTGAAGAAAAATCTAATCTTGACTTATATCAATTTACAGACTTCTTTTTCTAGAACTTATATTAACACCCAGACATAATCTTATTATGATAATAAGGCAGAGTGAAATCAAGGTGTACTAGGGAGCTAATTGTTAAATAATGAGGAATTTTGTGAGGTATTTGATGTCACATTGTTGTTGTTGGCTGCCATTGAATTGGGTCTGACTCATAGTTACCCTCAAAGGGTTTTCTATGGCTGATTATTTTGGGATGGCTTCAGGAGCGGATTGCCACATCCTTTTCCCATTTTTTTGTGGCCCTAGGGATCGAATCAAGGGCCTTAGAGAGTGCAGGGTGGTGCTCTACCAATTGAGCTAACTGGCCATTGTGGGAATATTTTGCTGTTGTTGTTAGGTGCCCTTGAGTGGGGTCTAATTCATAGGGACCCTTATAGGGTTTTCAATGGATATTTGTTTCAGGATTTTTTTCAGGAGTGGATTGCTACATCCTTCTCTCGTATCATGGATATTAGCAAATTCTATAAATCACAGCTCTATCTTAACCCCCCATCCCTCATCCCCAGAACTGGTTATTAAAGATTTACCATCATTTCTCTGTATGTTAGTCAGCCTTTCATCACTGTGACAAAATACCTGACACAAACAATTTAAAAGGAATAAAGATTTATTATGACTCCCAGTTTCAGACTAAGGTTGGCCTGGATCCATAGCTTCAGGCCTGAGGTGAGGCACAATATCATGGCAGTGGGAGCTTGTGGTGGCCAGGAAGCAGAGGAAGATAGGGAAATAGCCTGGGGACACTCACTTTCTCCAATTAGGCTCCATCTTTTGCAGTTGCTACCTCCTCCCAACAGTCCATTCAGTTATGAATCCATCAAAGAATTAACCCATTGATTAAGTCAGAGGCTTCATGCCCCAATCATTTCTCAAAGTACCACCTCTGAACATGGCATTGGGGAGCAAGCCTTCAACACATGAGCCTTTTGTAATACTTGAACCCAGGGATCCTATATGCTAAGTAAGTGCTCTACTACTGAGCTGCACCCCCAGCCCATTTTTTATTTTTCACTTTTGAGACTAGGTCTCTTTAAGTTGCACAGGCTATGTTTGGCCTTGAATTTGCAATCCTCCTGCTTCTGCCTCCCAAGGAACTGGATTACAGGTGTACGCCACAATGCCTGACACGTGTGAGGCTTTGTGTGTGGGGGTGGGGTGGGGGAGTTGAACCCAGGGCTTCATTCATACTAGGTAGGCTCTTTACCACTGAACCACATCCCACACTTCATAGCCAAACCATAAGACTCTGGATATTTGTTGGTGGAATAAGTGGCCTCTTGGACTTGTGATTTTGACAGGAGAAACTGAGGAAGGTCTTGTCTATTTTTAAAACAATTTCTTAACTATTTTGCCATAATAAATTATTAGAACACTGTTAATTGTGGGCTGGGATTTAGCTCAGTTGGTAGAGCGCTGTTCTGTAGTCTCTGAGGTCCCGAGTTCGATTGCCAGCACTGCAAAAATGGGAGAAGGATGTGGCAACCTACTCCCAAGGCAATCCCGAAACAACCTACCACTGAAAACCCTATGAGGGTCGCTATGAGTCAGACACAACTCGATGGCACCTAACAACAACAACAACAAAGACAGAGACAATTAATCTAGAAGGTTCATTGATAATGAACTACAACTTAGAAAAGTACAATAAATGGCTCATTGTTTACAAAGCTCTCAACATGGTTGGTTCATTTGATATTTACAATCCCATGAAGTGGATTTCATTATTATTCTCATTTTTGGGGGGTGGTAAACGAGGTGTAGATGGTTTTGTTATCTTGTCCAAGGTTCCACCAATGGTGGAATTGATAAATAAGCTTAAGTCTTCAATTTCTAACTTCAAAATACCTTCTACTAGGCTGGGCACAGTGAGGCATGCCTGAAAGTAATCCCAACTATTTGGGAAGTGGAGGCAAGAAAATTGCAAGTTTGAGGCCAGGGGCAGCTTGTGTAAATTAGTGAGACCCTGACTCAAAATAAAAAATAGAAATGCAGGCTGGGGGTGCAGCTCAGTGGTAAATCACTTGCAAAGTATGTGAGAAGCCCAAGTACCACACACACACACACACACACACACACACACACTCCATAAAACATATACTCTACTTGCAGACATTAGAGAGACATATGGGAAACCAATATTACTGAGAACACAATGAAGAGCTCATAAAGGAGGAAAATGTGCTTGAGGCAAGAGGAGGGCAAAAATGAGAACTTTGGTGGGACAGAAATGTCTACAACATGCTAAGTCATTTTGAAACACATTTTGCTTTTTGGGAACATGCATTGGGTAGCCCACAATACCTCATTTCAGTCAGATTCTTTAGGCTTGAGATTTAATTTGGCTCCCATATTTTCACCTCAAACTTTCGCAGCAGTTAGAAGCCTGTCTACTATTATTTACATATGAACGTTCTGTGTTAGGTAGGGTTAGGTTTCTAAGAGAAAAGGAAAGAAATAATTGAGAAGTCCTAGGATCTTAATATACTTCCCAGTGTTTAGCTCCCTAAGCTCTGCTCCTCTGTGTTTCCCAGCACAGTGGTGTGAGCAGTTGGTCCGCTCACTGGAGCACCAGCATGGCACTCACCAAAGTCAACAGAATAAGGAAGCTGTGTTGCAGCTTTCTCCTTCTCTTTCCATAGGGAAAAAAGAAGAAAAAAAAAAAAAAAAAAAAAAGAAGGTGGCCTAGATGGGTACACCAAATTGTCAGAAGGAAGGCCCTGGCTTCATCCTCAACATGAAATGGAATGACAGGAACATCACTTTACATCTAATAACTTTCATTTGGTCTACTAAGATGCTGTTGACTCTGAGAAAGAAAAATGGTATGTCTGTCTGTCTGTCTCTGTCACACACACAAATTTAAAAATATTCTGAATTGAACACTGTTCAGCACCTCTGGGGTCCAAATCACCATGCCATGCACACACTTAACACAGAAGCCTCCTAATTGGCTGCCCTGGTAGTCTCATTTCTTCATAGCAGCCAGAAGGATCTTTAGATATAAATCGGATTCTATCAAGTTCCTACTTAAATTGTCCAGTGGATTTCCTTTACATTTCTCATTTGTGAAATGGACTGACAAAAACATATATTTATTAGGAGTCTGAAAATAAAGCACACAATGTACTTCACAAGTGCCTATCTACTATAAAATGCTCAGTGTTAGCATTGCTATTACAGTATCTCTTCAGTGGCTGATAAGTTCATGGTTATTTTATACTTATAATTCTTTTTTATGTATGTGTGGTACTTGGAGCTCGAACCCAGGGCTAACAACAAGATTAAAACAAACCAGCTGTTTAAAAAGAACCTAATTCTTTCTGGTATCATTACTTTAAAATGATGTGTCCTTTGGTTTCTTATGTTTAAGATATGGTGTGATGAAGTAAATATTATCCATAGAAATATTTCTACCATAATTCCTACCATAACAGCTTACAATGAGTTTTATAGGCTGTGTCTTATATTCCTCAAGGTAAGTAGTTTTCATAACAGAAAGGCATAGTTTGGTAAAGCAAATCTATTCAAGGAGTGTTTTTTGGGCATTGAAAGAGATGCAAAATCATGTGGTGTAGATATGTTGTTGCTAGGTGCCATTGAGTCTGATCGGACTCATAGTGACTCTATGTACAACAGAATGAAATACACCTTGACACTGTGCCAACTCTGACACTATTGTCAGTGCTTCTCTGCCATTCATAGGGTTTTCAGTGGCTGACTGTTTGGGGGCAGTGGGCTGCCTGGTCCTTCTCCTAAACCTACAGCACCTGGTATTCCCAGGTGGTCTCCCATGCAAGTACTAACAAGGCCACCCTGCTTAGCTCCTGAGGTCTGACAAAATCAGATGCCAGGGGCTATGACTACAGTCTATCCAACCAAATCCAAGCATAAATGTAAGAGTATCTGTAGAAATACAAGAGTAGCAAGTTTTTAGAAAATCCTCCAAAAATATATTTTTCAACAAAATTTTTATTTAGTATGACAAAGCAGTCTAAAGTTATACACTCAAATATTTCTCTTATTAATTAATTGTAGGCCTATTAATTATACTAGCACTATTTTATTAAAGTTAAGCCTAATCAGGACAAGTTAGAACAGACACTAACTTTTTTTTTCTTTTTCTTTACTTCTTTTCCTCTTTCTTTCTTTCTTTCTTTCTTTCTTTCTTTCTGTACTGGAGAGTTGAACTTAGGGCTTCACACATGTTTTTTTGCAAGTGTTTAACCACTGAGTTATACCCCTAGCCCACATTTTACTTTGTATTTTGAGACAGGGTCTCACCAAGTTACATAGGCTGCCTCTGGCCTCAACCTGGCGATCCTCCTGCCTAAAAGTGTGTGCCACCAAGAGGGGATGACACTATCTAATTTCAAACAATGCAACTTTATACTGAATCCGTGAGGATAAAGTCATTGAAAAGAGTACCTAGAGTTGTAGGCAATTAAAAAGTGGAGAATGTTCGCTAAAAATAATTACTAGTAACTATTTGTGTATGGGGCTGGGATTTGGCTCAGTGGGTAGAGTGCTGCGCTGCAGTCTCTGAGGTCCGGAGTTCAATTCTCAGCACCACATAAATGGGAGAAGGACCTGGCAATCCACTCCCAAGGCAATCCCGAAATAGTCAGCCATTGAAAACCCTATGAGGGTCGCTATGAGTCGGATACCGACTCTACGGCACCTAACAACAACAACAATTTGTGTATGAATGTAGCTGAAAAGATCAATTACATAACTGAGGCATTTCTATACAAGTAATGCCCATAGTGGTACCATTGTGGCATCAGGATCTCACCAAATCTCAGAAGCTAAGCAGGGTCAGGCCTGGTTAGTACTTAGATGGGAGACCGCCTGGGAACACCAGGTGCTGTAGGCTTGGGAGAAGGACCCAGGAACCCACTCCCCAAAAACAATCAGCTATTGAAAACCCTACAAATAGCAGAGAAGCCCTGACAATAATGTTTTGTCTGTCATACTTAGGGTTGATATGAGTGGACACTGACTCCATGGCACCTAACAACAACAACATACAAGTAATGGTTCTTTGGTTTAAAGAACCTGTCATTCTTTGGGACTTGACATTTGGATTAAGAACTGACTAAAACCTTTCTGACTGCAGACCAAAGTAATTCTCTGACTGGTATTGTTCCTGGTGAGTGTTATAATTTTGAAGCTGTATTTTTTTTAAAAAAGGTTTTAGAGTTTTCCTTTGGCTTGTTCTTTTATGTCAGTCCCCCATATGCATTCTCGCAGGTGCTCAAATTCAGTTTAATATAAATTACTAATTGAAGATCCTTCCTTTTTCCTCTTTCTTTCTTTCTTTTCTTTCTTTGCTTAAATAGGTTCAACTCGGCAGAAGAAATTGTAGTAAGTAACCCCTCAATCTGATAAGGCATCGTAGGGTTTCCTTATTCGCCTGTCTGAAAACATTATGAAAAATAGAGTAAATACACAGATTTTGGAGTCAACCATGTTTGTATATCAACCCTAGCTCTGTTACTTACTAGCTGAATGATCTGAACATTTTGCTCACAAACTTTGTCTTCCATCTTTAATCTATGAAAAGGAGAAGATAACTACCTATGACAAAGGAAATGTTATCTCAAAGTGCTTGGCGTTCTTCAGTTAGGTACTTGACAGTTATTACTTTTATTCCACCCCACATACTATTACACAAGGCTTCTAGGCAATAGTGACTAAATTATTAAAACAGTCAGATGTGACCCTTGTCCTTATCTCAGCAACTGGACTTAGACTCTATCCCTTGTTAAAAATCTAAACCCCTTCTATCTGGTGCCTGTGGTAGGCATAGAATAATGACCCCACCAAAATGTCCACACACTAATCCCCAGAAACTATGAATATATTACCTCACATAGTAAAGGGGACTTTACATTAAGATTAAATTAAGGGCTTGATGTGGTGGCACATGCCTGTAATCTCAGCAACTCTGGGGGTGGTGGCAGGAGGATCTGAAGTTCAGGCTCAAAGGCAGCCTGGGTAACTTAGCAAAACTCTGCCTCGAGATAAAGAATGAGAATAAATAAATAAATAAAAAGGGAGGCTTGGCCCACCTCAGAAGAACACCACTTGTAAAGTATGCATGAGGCTCTCCGTTCAGCCCCCACCACCACCACAAAAAAAAAAAAAACCCAAAATTAAATTAAGGTTCTTTAGATATAGGGATTATCTTGGATTATTCTGGTGGGCTCAGTGTGAGCACAGACATTCTGATAAGTAATAGAGAGGCGGTAGACTGAGCATCAGAGATGTGATGACAGAAGTAGAATTTGGAGTGCTGTGGCAATGACTTTTTTTTCTCTCTGGTGCTGGGGATCAAACCCAGGGCCTTGAGCATGCTAGGCAAGTAATCTACCACTGAGCTATATCCCCTGCCCAACATAAATATTTTATTGTTTTGGTCAATGTTTTAGTTCATTGAGTATAGTAGTAATTAATATTTATTATCACTTAATCATAGAATTATGCCTGAAGCTGTAGCACTGTGGCATCCGATCCCATCAGATCTCAGAAGCTAAGCAGGGCCAGGTCTGGTTACTACTTGGATGGGAGACCACCTGGGAACACCAGGTGTTGTAGGCTTGGGGAAAGGACTTGGAAACCCACTTCCAAAAAACAATCAGCCATTGAAAACCCTATAAATAGCAGAGAAGCACTAACAATACTGTCTTGCCTATTGTATGTAGAGTCACTATGAGTCAGACATTGACTGGAGGGCACCTAAAAACAACAGCAATCATAGAATTAGGTTTTCTGATATCTGGAAAATCTAAAGCCAGCTTCTTTATTGTAGTCTTGATCATGATTCTGTAGAGTAGCCTGTTCATACCATGGACAGACCTCCTGTGAGATAGTCATTTAAAGATATACAGGAAGAAGCTGAAGACTGCACCTTTGATTTGTAGACCAAACACTAAACAACTGGATTCTCTTCAGTATTCCAAAACCAGGACTGATTTGATTAAGCAGCTTATAAAAATAAGTGCTAGCCTATCACCAAGTACCCAAATAGCTACAGTAACTTTATAACACAGATTTTATTTCATTATAAAGAAACCAGTCGATACCTATCAACAATGTAAAAGTGCAGGTTGTTGTTGTTAGGGTCCAACTCATAGCAACCCTCATAGGGTTTTCAATGGCTCATTGTTTTTCAAGATTGCTTTGGGAGTGGATTGCCATGTCCTTCTTTCATCTTTTGTGGTGCTGAGAATCAAACCCTGGGCCTCAGAGAGTGAGGAGCAGATTCAACTCCAGCCCTAGAGCACAGGTAGCATATGTAAAGGGAATATGATATAGGGCTATACTGACTTTTATTATTATGAATATGAATTGACAAATACACACTAATATATATTAAAGTAACAGTTATAGGAAGCCGCATGTTTTGACATTGGTTGAAATTTGTTCTCAGTTATATCAGGTCACCTAAGCTGGCAGAACACAATGCATTAAGTCACAGTCCAAAGGGTTAGGTCTGTAATTGGCAGGATTTCAGCAAGAAGCTGAGGTAGAGCTGCCTAGTGACAGGAGACAGCTGCACTGAAACACAAAGCTTTGGCAGAGTGACACCAGCTTTGTTAATTAGGAGAAAACAAGCCTCAATCCAAGGAGGCTCACAGTGACAGCGAGACTGTCAGAGATTATGCTAGAATGAAGCCAAAAAGCTGAAGCAAGTTTGAGTTAAGGCCTTGAATTCAAGTATTCATGTGGACAAAGAGTGAGCCCATGCAAGGGAAGGCTTCTCATAGGAGAGACAATGGGTCCTCCATTGTTCCTACCCCACCTCATCCAATACCTGCAGGTAGACAGGGCCACTGGTCACTGAAAAGGGTGCAACAGAGAAAATACATCTAAAGGAAATCCAAGTGCTATTATGAAATGATAACTAGATGGTGGACAGACAATATTCTACAAATGTCCATATCTTGGTAAAATAAAAAATAGCAGTGTCCAAAGCAAATTCAAATTATATTTTGCTGTGGTGTACAATGATTAAGACCATGAATATAGTTCTAAGTTTTAATATTTTTGTGTGTTTGTTTATTTTTAGACAAGGTCTCACTATGTAGCCCAGGCTGGCCTGGAATTCGAAATCCTCCTGCTTAACCCTCCCGAGTGCTGAGGTCACAGGCATGTACCATAATGTCCAGCTAAGTCTTAGACTCTTAAAGCTAGGAAACAGCTTGGGACTTAATATTTTCAAATTCTAATTATCATCCATGGTGGATTGGAAAGTATAGATTCCTGGAGGTCAAGTGTCTATAGCCATACCACCCTGATGTCTGGTCCCACCTGATCTCAGAAGCTACCTAGTGTTGGGCCTGGTTAGTATTAGGATGGGAGACTGCCTAGGAATACTAGGTGCCGTAGGCTTGGGAGAAGGACCTGGCAGCCCACACCTGAATCAATCAGCCATCAAAAATCCTATGAATAGCAGACAAGCACTGACATAGTGCCAGGCACGGCACAGTGTTGGAGTGTGTTTTGGTCTATTGTACATAGGGTCACTATAAGTTGGTCTCAGTTCCACAGTACCTGGAGTTAGGGGGGAAGTGATATCTAATAACAACCATTTATTTAGTGCTTACTATATGCCAGACACTGTGGTAAGTACATTACAGATATATCATTGCATGTAATCTTCCTGATATATGTATGATATAGGCATTTCTACCTCATTTTATAGATTAACTGGAGTTCAGACCACTTAAATAGCTTATGGAAAGAAGGAGTATAGAACAAAATGCAAAAGTGGTATAACCCTAATTATCTCAAAAGAAGAAAGAGAACTGGAAGTGGGAGTTATAACTAAAGAATCCTTTTGCATTAATTTTAACTTCCTTTGACTTGATTTTGTTCAGTCAGTTATAGGATTAATAACATAATAAGAATAGGTGGGAAGATGAAGATATGTCAGGAATTTATCAGTACAAGTTAGTGAAGAGAAGGATGAAGTTAAGACCAAGCAAGACACCAACAATGACAGAGACAAATAAAACCTAAAAAGAGGCTGACTTCCTTGTTTGCTGTCCAAAGAGCACATGAAGTTCAGACATGGCTTAGATAAGCTGATAAGCTTTGGCACCAGTGTAGTCCTATCCAGCAGAAGGAGGTAATAATCCAGTTATCCTAGTTGTGAGTGATGGTTAAAGAAGTTTAGTAGTTTGGAGGTAATCCATTGAAGCAGGGCCCTATCTAGTGATATAGAGTCTAATCAGAAATGGAACTAGTTAAATATTTTCCAAACTAAGCTCACACCTTCTCTACATTAGTTTGGAGTTTGGGAAAATCAACAGTTTCAAATAGGAAAGGAAACCAAAAGAGAATTCCAGTGCTACGCACTAGAAAAATCTCTAGGAGGACAGATGAGCAGCAGAGCTTGCAGTTTACCTCTCAGTCAGAGCTCAACTTGACATCTTTGGCCAGAGGACCATATGATTCCTACAGGTAGGAGTAATGAGACACTGAGTCTTGCTCAGATTTGGCTCAAGAGCTAGGATGGGCTCTTGAGGTGGGTATAAGGAGATACAATTATGGGTAGCAAAAGAAGATTGTTGCTGTTGTTGTTAGGTGCCATCAAGTCAGTGTCCGACTCATAGTGTGTCCCTACGTACAACAGATGAAGCACTTTTGTCATGCTTCTCTGCTACTCATAGGGTTTTCAATGGCTGATTGATTTTTGGGAGTGGGTTTCTCGGTCCTTCTCCCAAGCCTATAGCACCTGGTGTTCCCTGGCGGTCTCCCATCCAAGCATTAACCAGGCCCAACCCTGCTTAGCTTCCGAGATCTGACAGGATTGGACACCACAGTGATATGGCTGCAGGCAGCAAAAGAAGATAAAAAAGGGAAAATTGAGAAGGGACTAATCGTTATGACCATCTTCCAATATTACCCAGAATTCTAGCTATTCTTGAAACCATTAAGAAAAAAAATAACAGCTTTAGCTAACTCTTATATTTATCACAGAACAACATTATTCAGATAGCCTATCTTACTTAAAAGCTGCCAAAATTCAGGTCTGCTAATGGAAAAAACCAAAAGTTAAATTGCCTAGCAAGAGATTTAGCCACTTTCTGGCAAGATATTTTTATACTTTTGTGGTGTTTATAGATTTTCTCTACAGAGATTTTTCTTTATTGAAGTTTTCTCTTAAGAATATATTCTTTTTCTTTATAAGGCTTTAACATTGTCTACAAGTTACCATGACTTATTTACAATGAGTCTACCCTTTACCCAGTCCCCCCCCCCCAATAGATGATTAACTTTCTACATGGAAAGTATTCCTTTGAGGAGTGCTATGGACTGAATTTTGTCTTCCCCAAGTTCATGTGTTGAAGCCTTAACCCCTAATGTGATAGTATTTGGAAGGATAGTAATTAAGGTTAGATAAGGTCAGGGTGTGGGGCCATTATGATGGGATTAAAATGAGGAGGAGCAAGATCATTCTGTCTCTCCACACAGAGGAAAGGCCACAGGAGGACACAGGGAGATAGCACCAACCTGAAAGCCCGGACAAAAGCTCTCCTCAGAACAGACCTTACTGGCACTCTGATCTTGGACGTCCAACTTCCAGAACTGTGAGAAAATAAATATATATTGTTTAATTTATAGACAACTCAGTCTATTATATTTTGTTTTAGTTCATTTATTTTGTTCATTGATATAACAGACTACCCAACACTGAATAATTCATAAAGGGAAAAGGTTTATTTTGGCTCATAGTTCTGGAAGCTGAAAGTCCAAGAACAAGTGGCTGAAACTGCCAAGGGCTTCATTCTGTTCAATTTATGGCAGAAAGTAGAAGAACAACTGGACACATACAAGGAGTGGACATGCGTTACAACAACTTGCTCTCAAAGTAACACATCCAGTCCCACAAAAGCGGACTCACTCATGCAAGAAAGGCATTAATCCATGCATGAGGACTCGGCTCCCATCACTCAAATACCTCCACCTATAGATTCCACTTCCCAACACTGCTGCATTGAGGAGTTAAGATTCTAACGAATGACTTTTCAGGGAACAATTCAAACCATGACACAACTTGAACCAAGACAAAAGTCCTAAAATTGGGATTTTATTAAGCATTTCTGGAAATCATGACTATAAAATATAGTAAAGCTTAAGAAAAGGTTTGTGATTCTTGTGCATTCATTTTTCCACCTAAAAATACTTGAAATCATCTAAGAATGGTGGAAACAAGTGTTTTGACTCTTGCTAGCTGGACTCATGTAATAATCTGAAAGAAAGTTTGCTAAGTAGTACCTTTCCAAACCAGATGTAGCTGGTGTGGGACTGGTAGTCTGCCAGAATCCTTCCTGTTTTTCCTCTTGATTACAGGTTTGACTGGCGACAGTCAGTAAAATATGTTGCCATGCTCCTGCCTCTGGCTACTGTTGCAATGTCTCATTTTGCATTTTTCCTCTTTCTACTTGACCATTTACTCTTTCTTAATTACATATTTCCTCCAGGTACTTGACCTTAAAGATAATATTGAAAGTCTTTTGGTAATGCCTCAGGCCTTACCCTATATCAACCAGTACATCACCATAGCAGGTTTCCTATTATAGTTAAAATGTTTGGATGAAGAAAATGAGTGTTTCATCTGTTTTTACTTTGAAAAGTGTTAGTAAATATTTTAATCTCACAATTTGCTCTGTGAACTAAAGTTCTCTAAAGCTGCAGCTGTGTTAAAGATTCTGCAGACTAATTGACTAGAACTTCGAGACTGTGGAGAGATGGAATGTTGCAGAACAAGAGCCAAAATGGTCTTGTGCCATCTTTAGTCCCCTTAATAGCTGCACCTACAAACCAACAATAGTTATTACCAACCTCTATATCTGTGACTGTAAGGTAAAACCTTTGGAATGTATTACTTAGTAGACCACCAGCTTCCACCAACTCCAAAGCTAAGAACATTGCAAGATAGCACCTGAAACCTACAGGTTTCCTTGCTTTGCTGTAAGCCGACTACCTGATGTCCTGACCAATGTATTTAGTAAGTGCATTGATTTATACCTCTGTTTTGTTCTATGACTATAGAAGTTCATGTAACCTCTTTCATGGTGGAACATGAGTTACCTGAACATGGAGTTACCTGAATCCAAGTTCCTGGGCCATGGACACTTGTATTTGGCTCAGAATAAAATATCTCTTATTCTCTTTGGAGCAAGAGCTGTGTTTAGCATTCACAGTTTTGCCAAACAAAAGAACCTCCTAAGAATGATCCACTTTCACTATATATTAGTGTCAGGTACTGCTAGCACAGGTCCTTTGTGCCCACATCCATTTTGCCTCCATGGTGGATGTTGGTGAGTTCTTTTGGAGTCCTGAACCTATCTTAGATTGATGGTGTGTTGGTTTATTCTGAATTAGTTGTTGGATATCCTCTGTTGTTTCAAGGTATCTAGTTAGAATATTTTTCAGAGCATCTGGTCAGAGTATCTGTTCGAACCTTTGTTTGGTAGCATTCAGCCTTTTTTTCCTCTGGCCATGTCTCCAATATTGAACTCTGTCTTTTGCTTTTCTGACTCCTTCTGTTCATTGCATCCTTGTTCCCTTCAGCATAGAAATTCTATGAGCATCTGATCATGTAGATGCCAAAGACAAAAGGTTCTTGTTCCTGCAAACCCAATAGGGTGGAGGTGTCAAAGGGAACTCCCCAGGAAGTACAGTGGCCTCAAATAACATACCTCATTCCTGGGTCAGAACCTTATTGGCTCACCTAGGAAGACACAAATAAAGGGTGATCATCCAGTGTCTCAGGTATGCTCATGTCCATTTCAACATGCAGGATAAATCAGTTACAGAGTGGGAGGAACCCACTTCACAATAACACTCGAAGGAGCTCCTTCCATAAGTCTGATCCAAAACACAAATCCCACCAGCTAGCATAGAAGGTTGTGATTTTCAGGAGAGAAGACACTAAAATGGGAAACAGAAATTCAAAAGAGGAGGAAGTGTTTGGGGAAAAACCACCATATGGTACTCCAGCCGGTTTTATGTTTGATAATTATGGTAATTCAACTTGCAAGTATTTGGAAAAATGGGGAAATCTAACTAAAGATAACTTGGCTTTATGTTTCTTCCAGTTGGAAAAATCTGATATTCTTAAAATGTTCTCTTTTTTTTCTTTTTGTCTACTAAACTGGAAGTCCTAGGCAACATAACAGAAGATGATAAAGGGGCAGCCTAATTTAATAAGAATTTATAATCATCTAAGAGAAAAAGTGATAAAATTGCTAATTTACAAAGAAAAATAAGGGTTTTGCATACTGTATCAGAATTTTTTTAAAAAGTGTTGAAGAAGAAGAAATTAAGAATAAAACTTAGAGATTGTATCAGAAGTTTAGATGAATTCTAAGGTTCCTAACTTTTCTCTACCTAAGAACAAATGGCTAGGGAGTAAATGAATGGCTGCAGAGGCCTCTATTCCTTTTCTTTCTTTCTTCCTTTCTTTTCCTTTCCTTTTCTTCTTTTTTTTTAGCTTTTTTTTATTAGTAATTTTTAATGCACAATTTAATGGGTCTCATTTTGACATTTCCATACATGCATTTCATTGTACATTGCTCATGTTAACTTCCTTTATTTCTCTTCTTCCTGCCTGTTGTTGTTGTTGTTGTTGTTGTTTTGTTGTTGTTATTGTTAGGTGCTGTGGAGTCTGACTCATTGTGACCCTATGTAAAAGAGAAAGAAGCATTACCCTATACTGTGCCATGCCGGGCACTATGTCAGTGCTTCTCTGCTATTCACAGAGTTTTCAATGGCTAATTGTTTTGGGATTGCTTCAGGAGTGAGCTGCCAGGTCCTTCTCCAACTTTTGCGGTGCAGGGGATTGAACTCAGTGCCTCAGAGAGCACAGAACAACACTCTACCAACTGAGCTTGAGGTGTAGCTTAGTTGGTAGATTACTGCTCTGTTCTCTCTGAATCTCCAGGCTTGATTCCCAGCACCACAAAAATGGAAAAAGGACCTGGCAATATCCTCCAGCTAGATCTATTTTATTTTTTTCTAAAGACAGAAAATGGGTCAAGGTATTCTATAGCTAGGCTTTCATGGCTTTGAAGAAAGAACCCAAACTAAATCTGGGGAACAGAGACCCAAAACTGACTCCCTATAAACTCACCGAAAAGAAAGAAAGCAGAGATTAAAAAAAAAAAAAGGTTAAAGGCAGTGCTTTTGATTAAGAAAAGGGCTTAGTATGATAAAATATAGTTTTGTCCTAAAACAAAAGAATGTTGCAAGATGAAAATGGAGAGAGAAACAAAATGAGAAGGTATAAGCATGTTGCAGATCATCTGAGTACATCTATGTAAAAGTTTTATGGAGGATAAAACTTATAGAAATAATGGAGAATAAAATTAGTTTGGTCACGGTTAAAGGTTTTATCCCCCATGTGTCTGTCAGCTTGTTGTGCTGTGGGTGCGTGTGTGTTGCTGCAATGCTGAAAGCTGTGCCACTGGTATCTCAGATACCTGCAGACCACCCATGGTAGACAGGTTTCAGTTGAGCTTCCAGACTAAGACAGACTAGGGAGAAGAATCTGGCAGCCCACTCCTGAACAATTAGCCATTGAAAACCCAATGAACAGCAGAGAAGCACTGTCAAACAGAGTGCCAGAAAATGAGTCCCCCAGGCTGGAAGGTATTCAAGAAATGAAGAGTGGGGAAGAGTTGCCTCTTCAAAGTAGAATCAATCTTAATGAGGAGATTGGAGTAAAGCAAGTGGGAACTACTTTTCCTGATATGGAATGACTCAAAATGAGAAGAAACATAGTGTCTGCAACAATGGGCTTAAACATAAAAAGATCATGTTCATGGCACAGTGCTGGGTCATGCTTCATTCTGCTGTACCTAGGGTCATTATGAATTGGATTTGACTCAAGGCACCTAACAACAACAAAGGTTCTATGTTTAAAACTATAAGGCTTTCTTAGAGTATTTATCTCAGTAACAGTTATTTAAAGGAACAAGGATATTTTTAGGGAGGATATGCAGTTGCTTCCAGTCTTGATATAATGGAGAGTACTCCTTTGCCTAAAATGGGAGAAGGACCTGGCAATCCACTCCAAAGGCAATCCCGAAACAATCAGCCATTGAAAACCCTATGAGGGTCGCTATGAGTCGAACACGACTCAACGGCACCTAACAACAACAACAACAACAACTCCTTTGCCTGGGATTATATATGCTCCAGTTGTTGAACTCATAGCCTTAACTAGAACATGTTAATTAGCAAAATGTAAATCAGCTAATATTTACATAGGGGTTGCCATGCATTTGGAGTAGCGCATGCCTATGGTATGCTGTGGAAACAAAGACAATTTTTAACTTCCTCCAGACAACCTATTCAAAATATATCTATGTCTGTCTGTCTATCTATCTATTTTTTTTTTTTTTTGCAGTACTAGGGATTGAACCCAGGGCCTCGTGCTTGCATGCTTTGTAAGTGCTGGACCACTAAGCTGCACCCCCAGCCCATTGTTTTACTTTTTGAGACAGGGTGTCACTAAGTTATGCAGACTGCCTCTGGTCTCAAACTTGTGATCCTCCTGCCTCCACCTCCCCAGGTGCTGGGATTATAGGCATGTGCCACCATGCCCAGCTCCTATTCAAAATATTTAATACATCTCAGTATTTCTAGATGCTATACACTTGACCAAACAAATAGCCATTATCAAATTCCCCAGGCATCTCAAAACAAATAGTAACAAAAGCAAAAGGGTGTAATTTGACTAGTGAAACAGCAAAAGGAACTGCATTATATGGAACTGCATGCCTGAAAAGAATTTGTCCTGTCTACTATACCAATTCTATCCTTAACCTCCTTCTTCAGGCTCAACAGATTGTGCCACAGTGAGAAAAAGATGCCTGGCAAAAGAAGCGTATAAATTTAAATCTCCAAAAAATCTTTGGTTAAGACTCAATGAAAAGCCAATAATAATCCTAAATGCTCTATTGTCTCTTCTGGAATATATACATAATTTAACTCACTGGGCACCAGAAAACAATGAGGTAAACAATATTTTTGGAAACTAGCCCCCAACAAGGTCTACTCATTGTACTCTATTTGTCCTAAACATAATCCTGATAGACAATATCATGGCTCATGACATTTCCCTGAACTGGATGGGCATCAAAACCTGGCAACCGGACTTTATCCAAATACCTCTGATACAAGAATATATATATTTCCTAGTTTTAGTTTATATGTTCTCACACTGGGTTGAAGCTTTCCTTTGTTGGAAGCTACTACCTTAGCAGTAGGAAAAATTCTGTTACAAAGAACTATTCTTACTTCTGGCATCCCTGCTGAATTGCATAGTGATTATAGGACTCTTAATGAACAAATGTTTAAATCTATTTATAAATTTGAGTATTGTACAGCATTTTCATTGTGGCTACCATCCTCATCCTCTGGAGTGGTTGAATAAACAAATGAAATGATAAAAAAAAATTGGGTGAAATTGACTGAAGCTTTTGGCCTTCCTTGGCCAATGGCACTCACTGTTAGTCCTTCTAAATCTAACATCTACTCCTTTTGAAAAACATCAATCATCTCCTTTTGAAATAATTACTGGGTGTCCTATGAGAATGGATGAAGGACGGTGTAAGCTGTCTCTGTTAAAAGGAGACATTCTACACTATGGTGAGCGACTCTAGGAAATAACTAGAAATTCAAAATTGATTGCAGAGTCTTTGCACAGTGAGTCCCTGGAAGGTGAAAAGCTGAATGAATTAGAGCTAAAACCAGATGATTTTGTCTATTGGTAAAGACAACATTTTACAGACTCCATTCAGCCTCAATGGAAAGGACTTTGTCATGTACTTCTAAACACCTCCTGTGCTATAAGATTTGAAGGTGGTAAACTCTTGGATTCATATTTCTTACCTCAAACATTTACCAACTCCTGAAGATATATCCCTGTAGACTTCAGAAAAACTGGATGACACTAATCTTTGACTATGGTGACAACTGATAACCCCAATAAAAGAACTTGAAATCCCTCTGTAAACATTTCTAATTATCACTCTTTTAAAATTTATTTCTTAAATGCTTATATAGGTAATTCTTTTTTAGAAATTGTCTAAGATATTTGGAATTTACCTTGTTATGTTTTCCTAAATAAGAATAACGCTAATCTTAGTGAAATTGCAAATTCTAATGATAATATTGTGTTCTCCCATCATGTTTTTGTTATGACCATTTGCTTACCAATATCTCCTGCTTTATTTAAGCCAAATGTTTAGAAAGGTTCAAGTTTTTCATTACTTTCAGAAAATAATTCTCTCATTATTCAGTAAAATTTATGTAAAGAAAAATTAGAGGTTTTAGATTGGCAGAAATTTATTTTACATTTGCCAAAAGGAACTCCCTTTTTGGGTTACTTCTGTTTTAGATCCAAATCCCTATAGTAAAAATAATAGAACTCTTTCCCATGTGGAGGGGGGGAGTAGAGGGGAGAAGGGGAGACAGAGAAAGTAAGAGAGGACGGAGAGAGAAAATTAACAGGGTCCAACCAGCTGGATTACTGTGTTACTGTTGAGATTGGAGATGATCAGATGCAACAAATTCCATCTGTTCCAGCTGCCTGTGTTTCCTGCTGCAGCATTATTTGTCCTAATGACCATGTGCCGTGTAGGTGTTGCTGGCTACCTTGCAGTATGGGACCTAACCACCACATGAGTCTCAATTTAGAGGAGTTACTTGGTAGATTCAAATTCCAGATGATGTAAACACTACCATTAGGCCTGGAAGACTGAGAAGCCATAGAGCACACTCAGATTTCTGCCTACATCTCAGTAACTTTGATTCTTGCATGACATACCCATTTTTTTTTTTTAATCCAAATAGTACAAAACAATCAGTCTCAAATGGTGACAGCATTCATGGCAGGTTTATCAAAATTGGCCAAATGTTAAGAGCTAAAAGAGTACTGGACTAGAAATTTTAGGACAAGCTGAATTTGCTAAAATTAGGAAAGACATTCCTTACGAAAGGATTTGCTTTCAAAAATAGGACATGTAGAGAAAATGTTATTTCAGGAACAGGAGAAAGGATGGGAAATACTTTTAAAAGAAAATTATGTTACAAGAATTGATTAAAAAATAACAGTAGGCAAACTATATGGGATGATTTTCAAACTACAAGGTGGGAACGAACCTGCACTTTAACTCAAGAAGGGTTATTGATAATGTTAATACAGATAAAATATGAAGTAGTAATGAGACAATGGTCAACACTTCCTAGTACTGAAGCTAAGACTAATGATCTATGGAATTTTTTTATGGAAAATCTTGATTATGGAAGATAATAGATAAAGCTTATAACCTAAGACATTGTACCTTAAGAGCCCGTGTTCCTCTATTAAATGAGTCTTTAAGACATCCTCTAGTACAGTTCACTGGGATAGGAAAAATACTAAATAATATTCATAGTTTGTCAATGGGAAGTAGATGTGTAATATTGCAAAATGACTCCTATTGGAGTCCCATTTTCCTTTCTGATTGCAAAGTAAGAAATAAGATTTGATTATGCCCTCAAAGTCTATGAAATCCCGACCTCTCACAAGTCTGGCCTTTTGTCTCCACCCATTACTAATAATATTTGGTGTGTGGGAAAAGGACAATTTTGCTGGGAAGGAATTCAAAATGATACTGTGTTCCCATCTGACTTCTTTTCTAATCTGAGTATCCATTTATTTCCCCAAACTGAAATCTGGTTAATATCAAAATAATTGGACAAATCAAATTATTAGCTACAAGTAAGAGTTATAACAACTTGGGCATTGAAGACCAATTGTTCTTAGAACTAGCTACTCTACATGAGGGCTGGGGTTTAGCCTAGTTGGTAAAGTGCTGCTCCACACTCTCTGAAGACCTGAGTTTGATCCCCAGATTTGCAAAAATGAGAGAAGGACATAGCAATCCACTCCTGAAGCAATCTCGAAACAGCCATTGAAAACCCTACGAAGGTCGTTATGAGTCACACCAGACTTGAGGACACCTAACAACAACAACTATACATGAGGTTATAGCTATGGAATCAAACTCTCCAGAAGAAAAACTAGCACTGGAAGATAATGAATTATCTCAAATACTCCAGGCATCAAATAAAATATTTCATAGAGTACAGAGGACTGTAGATACAGGGGGAAATACCTAACTAATCTGATGAAAGATTATGATGATATATGCAGAGGATTTTTTGCTTGGTTATTTCCCTCATCGGCTTCCTTTTCTTCTTTAGGCTATACTGTGTTCTTGATTATTTTAACTTTTAGGTATAATACTCCTATTATATGTCACATGTATGCTATGTCAGCTGCTGAAGATGGAAAAAGAAGAAAATTCAGGGCTGGATCATAATGGCTAACAACACTGATATGATCCAGGTACTACTTCTTTAATGACTTTAACAATTGCTTCTCTCTCCTGAAGACTACTTTCCTGCCTACTCAAATTTATCAAGCCTAGGAATGAGGCATTCTATTACTATGAGATATAAAGCAACATTTGGCTTCTGCATGCACAAAATGTGATGCTTGGCCAAGGGGGGGACTGTGAACTAAAATTCTTTAAAGATTCTGCAGATTCACTGACTGACTAGAACTTCAAGACTGTGGAGAAATGGAATGTTCCAGAACAAGAGCCAAAATGAACTTGGGCTATCTTTAGGCCTTTTTTTTTTTTTTTTTTTTTTCCGCGGTACTGGGGGTTGAACCCAGTGCCTCACACTTGCTTGCGTGCTTTTCAAGTGCTGGACCACTGAGCTGCACCCTCAGTCCATTTTTTTACTTTTTGAGACAGGGTCCTGCTAAGTTACGCAGACTGCCTCTAGTCTTGAACTTGTGATCCTCCTGCCTCTGCCTCCTGAGCCGCTGGGATTACAGGTGTGCGCCACCACACCGGCTCCTTTAGGCCTCTTAATGACCATCAATTACTATCCTCTTTATCTGTGACTATTAGGAAAATTTTTGGAATGTATTACTTAGCAGACCACCAGCTTCTACCAACCCAAAAGCTAAGAACATTAGATGATAGCACCTGAAACCTATAGAACAGGTTCCCCTGCTTTGCTGTAATCTGCCTGATGCCATGACCAATGTATTTAGTAAGTGCATTGATTTATGTTTTTATTTTTCTCTGTGATTATAAAAGTTCCATGGTGAAACACGCCATTCACAGCTACCTGAATTCATGATCCTGGGCCATGGTACTCATATTTAGCTCAAAATAAACTTCTTTTATTCTTTTTGAGTAAGAGCTGTGTTTTACACCAACACCTACATAAAACCCTAATCAAACTGTCCCTTTTTCTTCTTTCTTCCACTTGCTTACAGACAAGGGAAAATGCCCAGCTTTACTTTTCACAAAACCTACTTAGCATTCTTTCTCAAACAGAACAAAGCATTTGTAGGATATGAAGAGAGAGCTTTTGTCAAAAGAGAAATTTGATAAGTTCAAGGTTTCATTACATTATAAAAGATTGTGACAGCATGAATGCATAGACTTATACTATAATAGTAATAAAAATATTCATAGAATATGAATACCTGAAGAGTGGAAATGCCTGAAAACATGGAATGATATAACAAATGAACTGTATTTAATGATAGCACCTAACAACAACACAGCAGAAGGAAAAATATGAACTACCTGCTTATGTTGAGACATTATGTTCTAAAACAGTTTTGGTTGAGATGCCTGTGGTTTGGCTTTCCCTTCATTAATATAAGCTGTTTTAATATTGTCAATTTTTTTCTTACAAGTTGATAGAATGAATCTGAAACTTTTATTGCTTCCTACCTTGATAACTTGCTAATTTTAATCTATAGGATTTTCTAGACAAATTTTAACAGAAAATCTTTACTTAATTGTTAAAAATATAAACATTTATTTGTATCCATATATAATTAAAATATGATTTGGTCATGTTTACACTTGTATTTCTTAAACATTTATTAAAACTTGTTGTTGGGTGCCGTCGACTCGGTATCCGACTCATGGCAACCCTCGTAGAGTTTTCAACGGCTGTTTCAGGATTGCCTTGGGAGTGGATTGCCAGGTCCTTCTTCCATTTTTGTGGTGCTGGGAATTGAACTTGGGACCTCAAAGACTGCAAAGCAGTGCTCTACCAACGGAGCTAAATCCCAGCCCATTATTAAAACTTAGAGGGGTTGATATTGTTTATCTAAAGTTTTTTTTTTTTTTTTTTTGAGGCAGAGAGCATAAAATATTTTTTGGAAGTTGAGGACAATTTTTAGATGTTCATATATTTGACAACAGAATTTCTTGTTTTGCAAACATTTCTTCTCCAGTGAGATACAGTTAACTTTGTTTCATGTATAGTATTGGGTCCTGAGATAGATAAGAGATTTTGGGATATGTCATTGCACTAGGCATACTATCCCTAAATCTGAGCTTGCATAAATCTTAGCTGTAGCTGGGCACTATGGCACTCAGTAACTCAGAAGGCTGAGGCAGGAGGATTGCAAGTTGGAGGCCCGAGGCACCCTGCAGAATTTACTGAGATCCTATATCAAAAATAAAAACTAAAAAAGTGGCTGGGAGAGCAGCTCAGTGGTGGAGCACTTACCTAGCATGCTTAAGGCCCTGGGTTCAATTCCCAGTACAAATAACAACAAAAATAACAATAACAGCAACTAAAACCTAGCTACTTTTTATTTTAAAAATTCTCCCCCTCCCCCAGTGTTTAGGATTAAACTCAGGGGCTCCTGAATGCTAGGCAAGCATCTACCACCAAGCTATGACATTCCCTGCTTAGCTGCTTTTGAGTCTTTTTTCTTTTTTCCCGGAGGTAGGGTCTCTATGTTTCCCAGGCTGGCCTCTTTCTCTTGGTCCTCCTGCCTCAGCTAGGATTACATGCATCTGCCACCGACCCTGGTTTAGATCTCTCACAGATGGATGGCGTGTCAAGTATGAAGCAGTGCTTAACATAGTAGAGAATGTATCGTAACGTTTTGCTCTTCTCATGTGGTCAGAGCGCACTAGAAATGGAGTCAGAACACATGGATTCCAGTTTGTGCCTTACAAGTTAATCACTTACGGTTATTAGCCTCATGGAACCCCGTGAGATTCATTTGAAAAATTATGATAATATCTACCGCTCAACAATAGTTCAGAGGATTACCTGAGTTCACAAATGGAGTTCTTCATATGCAGCAAATGAAATACTTGAGAACCACAATTTATTTTTCTGCGCATCTGATTTTCTGATAAAGCACTGGGGTCAGAAAGAAGTGGGAGAAAATGTCAACTCAGTGATGTCATCCTTTCAGAACGGGCCCTAAGATTCTTTGGCACCTGGAGGACTGTTCTGGCACACCTGAGAATGCCTCGGCACGGATTTGGCAAATGGTGCCCTTAAGGCTCTTTGCTCAATTCTTACTAGCGCTTCGAAACCACGCGAGCGCCGTCTCCCAGTTCTCTTTGCAGACCTCGCTAAGCCTTTCCTCCCACGGCCTCATATCCAGAAAAACACACTCTCATCTACAACCGCTCTTTGCTCCCCCAAACACAGCTTATGTGAAGGCGGAGACGGGGGCGTGGCTTGGAGTTTTATAAGCATTGCCAGCCAATGAACGTGGGGTTTCCCTTCCGGTTGGCGATCCGACCAATCCAAGCAGGTCTGTGTAATCTTCGGCTCTAGTCGGCTCTTTTCGCTGATGCAGGAGGCTTAGGGGCGGTCGCCGCTGGAGAGACGCTTTCCTTTTTTATTTTTTTCCATGTGTTCACTTCCGGGTCCGGTGCCGATCCGGATGCTCGAGGCAGAAGGATGTTTGACCTCCGGATAAGTGAGGCGCCGCTGTGCATTCATTCCTGGCTGCATCGGTGGCGACAGCAGCAGCCCAGGCGGCGACTCTCCGGCCAGCGGCGGAGGTAGAAGGCACTGGCAGTAGTGCAGAAACCGAGCCCGAGCCGAGCTGCGTTACCTCCCTCGCTCATTCCTTCCCCCTGCCTCGCTCGCTCCCTCCCTGCGCGGCTCGCTTTCCACCTCCGGCCGCTGGCTGCTGTGATGAGCCGCCGCCGCTGCCCCCGCCGCCGCTGACTGGCTGGGGGCGCCGCCCGAGCCCGGACCGACCCCGCCGCTCGCGGCCGCGCCTCGGAGGTAAAGCCCCCTCCGCGCTGGTGCTCGGCAGGTTGGCCCCGGCCCGGGAGCCGCGGCGCCCTCCCGCCCGGGTGGGGCGGGGTGGGGTGGGCTGGAGTCCCGGGCTGGGTGGGCTGCGGTGCGGCGGGCGCGGCGCCGCGGCGGCGGCGGCTCGCGAGGCGCGGGCTTGGATCTGGGCGGGCGGCGTGGGGAGGCACGGGCCTGAGGGAGCCGCGGCCGCGGGATGAGGGTGCGGAGGGCTCAGAGGGCAGGGGGCCCCGCGGGTGGAGGGCCGGACTGGGTGCAAAAGTTGCCCGAGTGGTGCAGCGCGAGTGGGGATGGCAGGGCGGTGGGCAGGCTGAGAATAGGCAGGGGCTGATTTTACGAAGGGTTTTGAGATGGGGAATGCAGCCCCCCCCGTGCTCTCTGATTGTGTCCAGACAATTACCTTCGGAGTCGGGGCTTAAGGCAGGAATCAGGCGAGGATCTGCTGGAAGGAGGTAACAAGGGCCAGCATACAGTTCAGGGGAAAACTTCTCGTAGGGGTGTTTGTTTTAAGGGAGGGGGCACGGATTTACCTATTTGATCGCGCTTAAGATTTAGCTCAAAACTTAATCTAGGCATTTGCCAAAGCAACAAAATGACTGTGATGGTTACTGTTACGGTGCTGTTTTGTTTTATCTTCCATGCTGGGGAAGTGGCACACAGAGGAGTCAGTTTTCTTGGTCCACAGCCCCCACATGTCTTTACAGAGCGCTGGTGATGGAGCCGTGTGTGTGTGTTTTCAGAGCGCTGGTGATGGAGCCGTGTGTGTGCGCGCGCGTGTGCACACGCGCGCGCGTTCTTGGAATGGGGGTAGTTAGGCCTGTATCATGATAGTTCCAGCTCTCCCACCTCCTGTTTCAGTGACGGAGGAAAAGTTAATGGGTGAGAGAGGGAGTCTGTGTGGGGGACAGCTACTGTTGTTACACTCTGCGAATTGGTTTTAACTCGGTTGTGATGAGTAACCAGGGTATTGTAGCAGTGGCCCCCTTAAAGCCTTCTAACATCTACTTGAAATAAAAAAATAAAGAAAATAAGTCATTTATTTATTTTACTTTAGGGATTATTTCTGGTGATAAGTGACAGTTGACCACAGAGATATTGAATATGGAATACTTTTTGACATAAAAGGTCTAATATTTAAAGTCATGTTTATTTCTTTGAAGAATGTTGGCTTTCCACATAAACAAATACATTGTGAAAGGAAAAACAATCACAAATTATTATAAAAATAATTCTAATTAGAAAGATGTGAGATAGTTTAAGAAAATATTTTCCATGAAAAAAGCAGATTTAACTTGTGACATTCTAATAGCTTTCCTCCCCAGACATGTGCTTAGAATATTTTATAATTATTTCTAAACTTTGCTCCCCTATATCCTGAGCTAAAATAAATTATCTTTATATTTTGTGTATGTTAGCCTTTATAGTTCCACAGAAGATGAAAATTACATTTATAGGCATTGGAAGAAAGGTGTTATCAAATGCATTGTGTGGCTTTGGCATAGATTCTCAATAGAATGTATAGGTACTTTAAGTGAACTTGCATTACTGGATATGCATAGGAGAGAAGGAGTTCCTATTAGAACAGGGGACAGAAAGATTTATTTTATTTTTTGAGACAAGCTCGTGCTATGTAGCCCAGGCTGACCTTGAATTCTTGATCTTCCAGCCTCAGCCATCCCGGTGTTGGGACAAGCCGGTGGCCACAGTGCTTGGCTCAGAAGAATTAATTTTGATATAGCTGAGACTTTTTGGGAGGAGGGATCTTGAGGAATGATTACCCTTATTGTTATTTTTTTTTATGCTCATTGACCTCTTCTGCCATTTGTCACCTTAAAAATTAATGATTTATGTAACATTGACATTTCATCATTAGATTTACAAGGATTAACAACATATTAACAAAAATCTCAAAAACGTGAAAGTCAAAATAAACTACTTCAAAATAAAGTACTAGGATTAGAATCAAAGAATAGTTTAATTCAACCCCCTACCTTTACTATGTGTAAGGGACTTTTACCATGTTGTTGTTGTTGTTGTGAGGTGCCGTTGAGTCGGTATTCGACTCATAGCGACCCTGTGTACAACAGGGGAAACACAATTGCCAGTGCTTCTCTGCTGTTCATAGGGTTTTCAATGGCAGATTGATTTTTGGGAGGGGGTTGCCAGGTCCTTCTCCCAAGCCTACAGCTTCTGGTGTTCCCAGGCGGTCTCCCATCCAGGTACTAACCAGGCCCGACCCTGCTTAGCTTCCGAGATCTGACGGGATCGGAAGCCACAGGGCTACAGCTGCAGGCTTTACCATGTGGTGATACTGTAAAAGTTGGTAGAACATGAAGGTGAGTGAGACCTGGTAGCTACTTTAAGGGGAAAGCAGATAGGCTCAGAAATAATTGCAACACATGATTCCTGTGGGTTTTATTAGAGGTGCATGAAAACATGTGTATGTGAGAAAGATATTAATTTAGGGGAGTTATGAAGGAATGTGGAGCTGTTACAGTCCATCTGGGCCTTAAAATATTTTAATAGGCAAAATGGGGGCTGAGGGTAGGACTTTTCTAGGTGAAGGACGCAGCCTGAGCACAGGCAGGTGGTTGGGAATTTATAGGACCTGTTCAGCTGGACATAAGGCTGCTGTATCTCCCTTCTGGAAGAGCAAGCTGTGAAAGTAGGTGGAGATCAGGCTATGGAAATCTAGAATGCCTTGTATTTAAAAATGAGTCAGTTTGAGGTGTGAAGCCCCAAGTGTCTATCTTCTATGCTGATAATAGGTAGGTAAATAAGGATAGTACATTTAAGGAAGCAAATTATAACACAATAGTCAACTTTCTATTATTCATGGTATTGGAGGAAGGCAGAAAAGTATATAATCCAAGTTATGCATGACTTTGGTATATTTCTTTACTTGCATTTGAATATGGGTGTGTCTGGTAATCTGGTAATTGGTTTTACATGAAATAAATCCAGATTGTAAAAATGTGACTCAGAAAGAAATGGGAACCTCTCCAGTTACTACTCTGTGTCCCCTCTGACCTATCCTGTAATATCCTCCATGCTGGGAATAGATCATTATTATGGTATAGTTTTTTTGGTTCAGATTTTTTTTTTCCAGAATGAGATAAATGGTTGTTTAATTTCAAAGGACTGTCCACATCAGTGTATCAAAATAAATAGAGGGGTTACTGCACTATTAAATAACGAAATAAAATGCAGGTCATTGGAAAGGTCTGTTAATGTCAATACATTTGAAAGTGAGATTTGCTGTGGATAAAATGAAGTGTAACATCTCTGTACGTGAAGCAAATTGACTGTGAGAGTGAATGATAAAATGAGAAACATCCACAGTTGCAGATAAATATATATGAGGCTTTTAGTCATCTTAAATATCAATGACCCTAAAATAATGTTACCCTAAACTTAATCTTTGGGGCTGGGATTTAGCTCAGTTGGTAGAGCACTGTGTTGCAGTCTCTGAGGTCCCGAGTTCAATTCCCAGCACCACAAAAAATGGGAGAAGGACCTGGCAATCCACTCCTAAGGCAATCCCCAAAGAGTCAGCCATTGAAAACCCTGTGAGGATCTCTATGAGTCGGGACGGCACCTAACAACAACAACAACAAAACTTAATACTTATCAAAGGAATGCTTAGAAAAATTTCACCCTCACAATACCAGTTTCTGAGTGCATGTAGAATCATGTTAAGGGGAAGGTGGTTTGATGGTTTTTTAAAACTAATGTAATTTCTCTCTTAGCATCCAAAAAGAACTTCATTGTAACTGAATTTATGTTACCTTGAACCTCCCCCACACAACAATACTTATTGCAATTTAAGTGCCAACTTTGTGTAAGGGCCATAATGGATTCATTTAAGACAACTCTGAGATGTAACTCCCAATTTTGAAGGCAGGAAATAGTCTTCTGGAGTTTAAATAACCTGTTGAATACATATCTTGGGAGTAGCAGAATGCATATTTGAATCCGTATTTTATCATGTTCTTCAGCTACCAAAAATTTCTTCCCCCTCAAACCTTCTGTCTTCTTTCTTTGTCTTTTCTCAAGCAGTTGGTACTTGCTTGTATTTCGTGATGCTAATAGTATGTCTGAGTGTTGGTTCTTTAAGATGTAATGTCTTTGGAAATGGCAGTTTTAGAATATCTGTCTTTTTTTAGTTGGAGGAATTCTATAGGTACAAAAAGTATGGTTCCAGTTATGTTAGCTACCTTAGAGTATCACCTTTGTGGCCATCTGTAGGACAGAACCATACTTGGGATTCTTAATTTGTAGAATCAAATGTGAATTACCCATTTACATGAAGTGACTTTGGAGGGCCTGTGAACTACTTAGAAAACATGCAATGAGAGAGATATTATATGTGTGGGTAGATAACTTTTAGAGACACAGTGGAGACTGCTGTTAGACATATTTTTTTCTGGTTACCTTCTCAAAGTTGGAATTTAGAAAACTATGTGCTTAGAGTTCTATCCTATTATGTGACCTAAGGAAGATTTAGACTCTAGTTAAGTGATTGGTTATATTTCCTCCTCCTGTTCCCTGCCTGTCATCTTAGAATTTTTTTTTGTTATCATATACTAATTGTGCAGAATTTATCTTAGAAGTCTTACCAATGAACTTGAAGTGTTTATGTAAAATTTGGGAGATAAGGCATACTTTTTGGCCATTTTCTTTACTAACAATATATTATCTAGTTATGATTAAATATAATGGAAATTTGTGGCCAAATCTTGTTTACATTTTTTATAGCTTTCAGTGGAATAAGGTAAAATCTCATGATAGCTATTCTTTTCCTTAAATAAATTTTTGATGTTTTTCCCCCCTCTCCTATGGTAATGTTTGATTTGTAGATGTATTCAAATTTATTACATTAACTTGGATGATTTTGTGTTACCTGGAAGTACTTTTCTTTAGTTAATAGCTACATTTATAGGGAGGGAGGAAGAGATCATGTCTGCCATTATATTTTTCATCAGGATTCAGAAACCTCATATAAAGTGCCAAGGTATGATGCTGTATAAAACTTTCTTTCATTTCAGAAGTTGCTGATATATATGAATTGCTAGAGGGTTGATTGGTGGGCAGAATAACCAAAGACTCTTGGGAAGAGCCCATTACAGGAAAATCTCTTGACTGACATTTGCTTAAACCACTCATGAGATTAAATGATACTCTTTATTGTCTCTGTAGAATTGATTGACTGATGCCCATACTACATGGAGTGCCAGGCAGTACACTACTCTCTAGGTCACTCTTGAACTTTTATTCCTATTTGTTATTGTATATTTACCAAACATCATTTGTGTTTATAATCAACAGACTGTTAGTGGTAGTTGTACTTGGTATTGTAATTACATAGTTTAATAAGACATTCAATAAACTCTGAAAGCAAAAAGGTATTTGTATGAGAGCCAGTTGGCTGTTTTGAAAATGGGCAAATAGCTACAATCAATTACAAATAGGTGGGGGGCGAAATAGTTTTAAGTGATTGGGGAAAAACCCCAAATAATCTAAAAAGATCCTATGATAAGTGTTGTGGGATATCTTTCCATATTTAAGAAACGGAAAGTGGAAATCATAGGTGATTTACTATGGGTGTGTATTCAGCAAGAAAAATAAAATAGAACTGCCATCACTGGATCCATACTTGAAGAAAAAACCTTGGTCCTGCATTATAATATTGCTTTGTGAATGTACCTTATTTTATTTTAGTTGCAATAAAATGTCAAGGGTGTGTAGATTTTTAAAATGATTTCTTTTTAAAGCTAACTTAAACATGGTTGACTAATAATACTGTATTAAAGAAGTATTTCCTTCTAAAGTACCATCTTTCCTAGTTTACATGCCCTCTTAGAAATGTGTTTAATAGCATCTTCTAAAAAAGAAATAGATTTCTGGTATTCCTGAACCTACCAGAGGTTCATTCCTTAGAGTAAATTGTTTAATTATCTAGTCAAGTGATCAATCTGATTCTCATGTATTTCCCAGTACAGTCCCTGATCTGGTTTCATGTGGTACCTTTTAGCTTTTTATATAGCATACCATTGGGGAGGAACCTTCTTATTATTTCAACATCTGCTCACTCTAAGTAAGGTCTCTTAGGGTGTATTGGTAGAGGAGATTGTTCTTTGAAAGAGAAAATGCCACACCCTTGATGTGTATTAGGAGCAGTTGAGGTTGGTACAAAGAATGCTGGTCTAATGGCTTATAATAGCTACCCTCTTGACTCCCCTAGCTGAGCTCAAGGGGAAGGGAGAACTTGCAGTTAAAAAAGGAGGTCCAGGTTGGGAAAGAAGATATATATGGGGTATGGTATTTATCTGGGTTTCACTGCATTATTATGGCTGAAATACAGTAGGTACAGAAACGGAACATTGAAATAAGGAGGTAGAGTGAGGAGGCTCAAAGCTAGACCTTCAGAGTTCTGGTCTGTCTCTTTGTGATTTTCTCAGATTTCCTGTTCTCTGTCCATTGGATTCATCCTTAAGCTGGTAGCAAGGTCACATCTAAACATGTGTTGGCAAGAGGAAGGAGTGGAGCTTTTTCCTGCCCTCCTTTCCTCTCCCTCCCTTCCTCTCTGCAAAAGCAAGGAAATCTTTTGCATTAGCATACCAGAATACTTTTTCCTTTGTATTTTATTGACCAGAATTAGGTTGTGTACACTTAACCAGTTATGACAAGGGAAATAGGGTTGTTCTGGCTGGTTTCTACTAATCAGAATGATTTCCTGCAGTTGGTCACGGGGTCAGATTTCCTTAAGTTACATGGTGGTTGGAAGATATTTTGAAGATGTTGTGAGAAGGAAGAATGTGGGAGAAATGGAGTATAGAGAGGTAATCAATAGTGGCCATTATATCTACTTGTTTTGAGAATGAAAATAAATAATGCATATGAGTGCACTTTGAACTCCACACTGTTGTACAGATGTAACGGATAAAAGATTAGAAAGCTGCTTCCCCTTTGCTATTTTAAATATGCTCAGGTCTGACTATTTCCAGAACTAAAAATACAGCTAGCTCTTTGACTAATTTTAATTCAATAAAATAGATTGTTGTAATATATATATTTTTCATGGAACTTATAAAACTATTTTAATTTCAAATTAAAAATTTGTGTATATAAACTTGTTTAATTTTTTTTATGAGTTCCTGCCTTTCCTTGTAAAAAAAAGTCTATATCTTTGATCTTATTAAATTACTTTGTTCCTCATACCAGTTTGAGAATAAGTACATTGAGAAAATGAGACTTGTCAAACAAACTTTGAATTTATGGAGTCTCAGTGAGATAGGAGGAAAGGATGGTTTTTCCCTGTGGTGGTAGGATGGGGAGGCAGGGAGAATCACAGAATTTTAGAACTGAAATGAATCTAGGTGAGTTGAGTGGAATGCTGATGTCACAAACTTGATTAGTAGAACTCTCACATCCTAATGACTAGGGTAGTAAACTTTCTGACCAAGAAGTGAGAGACCATAAAAATAATCTTGTCTACATCACAAATTTGCTCAAAACCATGGTCTACTACTGTAAATTAGTCAGTTATCCACTTTTAGTACAGATAACTGTGCTCTCAGGCTTTGTAAAATATCTCCTCTCAAAAGTAACAACACACAGAAACATTAATCTCAAAGCTGACCTGCTGTAATGAAAATATAGAGGCAGAATGAGAATAAGCTATATATATTGTTTTCATGAAAATTATCTTAAACATTTTTCCATTTCAGTCTAGGTAAAGGAAAGGAATATACCTATATATGTACATATGTACATATATATACACACATAGATACTTGTATATATGTTTTAAAATATAAATGTATCTATCTTCTGGAAGAATATGTTAATGACAGTTATTTATAAATGGGGAGATTTGAGTGAGTTTTATTTTTATACTTTCTGTATTTCTCTTTATTTAGATTTTCAGCTATGCTTGTGCAGTATTTCTACAATCTGTTTTTTTTTTTTTTTTTTCCTTTTAAATAGGAAAGAAAATCGATTCTTGGTGGAGGGACGTTTTCTACCAACTTAGATTTTAATGTGTATTTTTGCTTTCATTTTATAATACCTTGGATAAAATGTCCTTCAAGTATATTGGTACTTTGTAATTCTTTTTTTAAACATTGAATTTATTAAAATTATTTACCTTCAAGTTTTAAATTGAAATTGGTCATATGAACCTTTTGGTATAAGTGTATTTCATAAAAGTAGTGGACTTATGAATATTTTAAAATGGTTAATTATGTTATCTATTTTTTAGGTTTGTATTTGAATTCGGGCAGTATACTAGGCAATGCACTACAATGTGGTATATGAGAGCTAAAATTATGTTCAGAATTTCCTTTAGTAAAAGAGGAAGTGAAAAAATTTTTTCCTTACACCCAGTCTGTGTCATGTTTGTTTTCTATTTTTGTGAAATAATTATTCTAGCAATGAGTACTGTACTTTAAAGTGGCAAGGAAATATGTTAGGTAATGTAATAGAAGAGAGAAAATTCATAGTGTTTTATTAGTCTAGTGGTGTACAAATATATAGCTATGAGTTCTTTTAATATAAAGTTCTAATTTGTATAGCTTAGCATCATTTTGAAGGTGAAGCTACCAGGTATCAGTTGTGGGTGACAAAACAAAACAAAACAAAAACAACAAACACTATGTTATTTTTAGATGTAAATTTTTATAAAACATTGTTTTATATTTTATGTTTATTCTAGGAATCTAAAAGCAATATAACGCCCCCAAAATGTAAATCTTCAAGTTGTGGAATCTTTTGAGAACATTTCATTCAAGGAAATGATAGATTATTTACTGAATTCTTTTTCTAGTTTATGAGTGCCAGGGTATATTGTGGCTAATACATCTTCATGTAGTTGAGATTCCAAAAGTATCTGTAGTTAATAAAATACCAAAATATAATAACTTCTTTAAAATAATTAGTTTGAATATTTTCTGATAACCTATTGAAGATTGATTACTAGAATATGTGTTCTATGTTTGCTAATTATTGTATGCTTTGCTATTTATCTTAATACCCTATTAATGAAGTTTGATTTTTGAAGATTGAGGAAAAAATCTTACTTGGGAATAATATTAAATACATGAAAATAAATTTTGTGGTATATACTTATTTTAAAACTTCCAATCAAAAATTAGTGTATATATATATATGTTGTTGTTGTTAGGTGCCGTTGAGTCGAGTCCGACTCATAGCGACCCTATGTACAGCAGATCGAAACACTTGCCGATTCTGTGCCAGGCAAACGATCTTATTTATGTTTAAGCCCATTGTTGCAGACACTGTGTCAGTCCATGTAGTGGAGGGTTTTCCTTTTTTTGGTTGACCTGCCACTCTCCCAAACATGATGTCCTTCTCCAGGGATTGTTCTCTCCTGACTACATGTCCGAAATATGTAAGACGCAGTCTGGCCATTCTTGCTTCCAAGAAGCACTCTGGTTGCACTTCTTCTAGGACAGATTTGTTGGTTCTTTTGGCAGTCCACGGTATATTCAATAGACGTCTCCAGCACCATAATTCAAAAGCATCAGTTCTTTTTCTGTCTCTCTTGTTCAATGTCCAGCTTTCACAACCACATGATGCTACTGAAAATACCATGGCATGAGTCAGACGCACCTTCGTCTTCAATGTGACATCTTTGCTTTTCAATACTCTAAAGAGATCTTTTGCCACAGCTTTTCCTAGAGAAATGCGATATTTTTTTTTTTTTTTTTTTTTCCGTGGCAGAGTAAGAGGTGAAGGAAATGGACGATTTTAAAGATAGGCCTTAAAGTCCTGGCTTTAGGACTGAGAATGGTAATATTTTTTTTTTTTCTTTTAGTGTTTTGAAATAAGGTCTCGATGTGTAGCCCAGGCTGACCTGGAACTTTCTATGTAGACAAGGCTGGCCTTGAATTTATGTTGATCCTCCTGTCTCAGCCTCCTGGGTACTGGGATTATGGGCGTGTGTGCCACCATGTCTGGCTTTTTTTTTTTTTTTCCTGACATTTTCTCAATAGACATGCAAAGAGAAAGGTTTATGGAGAGTGAAGCTTGTACCAGTGGTTCTTATCCCAAATTCATATTAAAATTTTCTTGAGTGCTTATAAAAAAAGGTATAATTAGAATATAAATTAGAAAAAAAATATAAATTAGAATTGGGATTCTAATTTATATTTGAATCTGGAGTTAGGGCCAGAACATTGATATATTTTAGGATTTCTACAGGTTATTTCAGTTTGCTGCAAGTTTGAAAATGATTGATTTCTTCTTCCCTTTAAATATACCTCTTGATTTGTTATTGTTGGGTGCCATTGAGTTGGTGTCTGACTCATAGTGACCCTACTACAACAGGTGAAACACTATTATTGGTGCTTCTGTGCTAATTATAGAGTTTTCAATGGCTGATTGTTTTTTGAGAGTGAATTGCCAGGTCCTTCTCCCTAGCCTACCGCACCTGGTGTTCCCAAGCCATGTCCCATCCAAGTACTAACCAACCCCCACCCTGCTTAGCTTCAGAGACCTGGCAGAATCGGAGGTCACAGTGGTACAGCTACAGGCAGATATACCTCCTAGCTCTTCTTTAAAAAAATGACTTCCTTTTATTTTCAAACTGTCTTTAAAATTGGGGATGAGGTATGAATATGACACAGAAGTGCATACAGAGTTTTCATCAGAGGACTAGGTAAAGAAATGACCTTTCATAACCTCATACCTAGCATACTTAGTGAGGCTGCTATATTCCTTGCACATTAATAATTTTTTACTAAGCATAGCACCAAAGTTAGAGTATTTCTAAAATTTGAAAAATTTATTAAAGAGAAATTTATCAAGCATAAGGCATAAATTCAAGTGCTCTTTGAAATGTTGTAATTTAAAATTTACTATGAATTACAAAAAGGTAAGAAGTGTTGCTGATTTTAAATTACTCAATTTATGTTGTGTTTACTACATTTACAACATCATTGATTTGCACCTTTCTTTTTGGATTGAGATAGGATTCTGCTGTGTGGCCCAGGGTCACCTCAAACTCGCAATCCTCCAGCCTAAGCCTCCTGAGTGCTAGGATTATTGGTGTGCACTCACCACACTTGGCGAGTTGTACTTTTCATGGAACATCAGCACAGTGAGACCTTAATAGTTATTTAGTAGAACTGCACGTCTCCTTTACTCTCTTTTATATTGTTGTTAGACATGGCCTATTTTTTCTCTCAGTGAAAATATTTTATCTCAGTAATAGTATATTGTGTTTATAACAAATTACCTATATTTTGTATAGTCGGTAAGTGTGTACACATAAATATACTATGATAATAGGATTTTATAGGGTTATTTTGTCATTTGTGACAAATCAGTGTCCTTTTTGTGACTCCTTTGCTGCTCCTTCCTGGGTCAGAAACACTCCTACCAGTTACAGCATTTTTCTGTTGACAGAATAGGAGCAAGCCATTTTATTATAAATTTGATATGTTTAATTCCACTCAATAAATATTTTTTGTATGGTGGCAAATTTGGAATTGGCAGTTCTATAAGTATTAGATTTCTGAAAATTATCCTGGCAAGAGAATTTGGGGTAGAGAAATGTAACATTATATAGTGTGTAGGGGGCTGGGATTTAGCTCAGTTGGTAGAGTGCTGTTCTGTGTCTACTGAGGCCCTATTTTTGATCCCTAGCACCACAAAAATGGGAGAAGGGCCTGGCAGCCCACTCCCAAAACAATCTTGAGACAATCAGCCATTGAAAACCCTATGAATAGAAGAGAAACACTGACATAGTGACTGGCATGGCACAGTGTCAGGGAGTGTTTCCTTGTGTTGTACATAGAGTTGCTGTGAATGGGTCCTGACTTGAAGGCACCTAACAACAACAACAACAACAACAACATAGGATTTAGAGAACAGGTTATTTGCGAACCTGTAGAACCTGTAGAAGAACCTGTAGTATTATTTTGGGATCGCCAAACACCGTACCACAATAAAATTAGCATATGGTAAAGAGTAATGACTACTGTTCTATAGGACTATAATTTATTATCAATAATTCTGTTATCCAGAATGCTCTGAAAACCAGAATTTTTGATATGTTTGGCACAAGTAGATTTTTTCCTCAAAATCTGTGCTGAACTTTTGTCTTTATTTCATATATTTTTAGGTTTTACTACAGAAATAGCAAATGTTAGAGTAGTGTACAAACTTCTTTGTACCATCTTAGCACTCTCTAAGGTATATTTACCGTCTGTCACATGTCAGAAATCCTGAGACTTTCTGATGTGTAAAACTTCTTGCACTATAAGAACCTTGAGAAAATAATCGTGGACCTGCATGAATTCTCATCTATCCCTTAATAGAAACTACTTAGTAGAAGCTACTCAGCATCATACTTCTCTGAGATAGAGTTTCAGTAAGACGCTGGAATTTTTTTTTTTTTTACTTCCTTTCATATAAACATATGCATACCAAGAGGCCTTTTGTTTTAATTTGTGTTACTTTTTTAACAGCTAATTGAAATTTTTTTTAACACTAAGTTATTAACCCTGGATCTGTGGGCCACACTGTGGTCCCAGAAGCATAGTGTAATTAGGATGCTTATGGAAGATATTTCAGTTAATTTTGGCATAGCTGAGTATTCTTCAGATGTTGTCTTTAGTCCTTCGAATTATGTAATTTTACCTCTACACATAACTTCTTGCCAAAGCAACTTCATGCAGCCCTCTTTTTACATTTCTTGCCTTTTTTTTTTTTTAAATGACAGAAAGAAGCAGAGGTATGGATGTAATTTCTCTGATTTAGTTTCCTTGGACTTCTGTAAGTCTTCATTATAAAAATCTTCATACTTTTCCTCCCTCCCTCCCTCCCTCCCTCCCTTTCTTTTTTCTTTCCCTCCCTTCCTTTCTCTCTCCCTTTCTCCCTCCCTTTCTTCCTCCCTTCCTCCCTACTTCAGTTCTCTTTCTTCTTTCCCTCCCTCTCTTCCTTCCCTCCTTCCCTTCCTCTCATCCCTATCCTCTCTGTTAGTTTTATTTTCTTTTCTCTCCTTTTCTTTCTACCCTATTCCCCACCTTTGAAATAATATACCTCAAGAAGAGAAGCTTATAATCATGGTATTCTGTATTAGAAAAATTTCCTGCTTGCTGGAAAGGTAACAGAAATAAATCCTGTAATATACTAGTATTCCCCTAAAGAAGATCCTTCTGTAGGACAGTGATTATTACACTGCTTGTGAGGGATTGTGCTCTGTGCATATGTTCTCCGTGCTTTCTTTCCATCCTTAAACACTGAAGGCTAATGGAATGGTGAGTGCTGGTGTTGCAGGTTTTGTCAGCTGTGTTTTTGAGTTCACCAAGATACCAGACATTCAAAGGTATAGATCCTAATGGCAGTGTGTGAACCTCGTAAATAGCTTTCCTTCTCCACATCAAAGACAAGACTTAGAATTTACATGGTGAGATCACATGCACTTGCTGTGTGTTCAGAAAGCACTAGCTTCTATTGTACATATTCTACTTCATGTTATTACTTGTTTAAACTGTGACATCAAGGACTATGCTTCTTGTTTGCCATTTTTAGATATTTCCTGTGTTTGACACATAATAGACTTTTACTGGTCACATATTTATTGAATGATTGGATTAATTATTTCATCTTTTTATTAAGGAGAAATTTAACATGGAAGAACCTTCATTAAATGCCTCATGAGGCACCAAGCTCATCCTACACCAATTGAGTTTGCATTGCCACAGTCCTATGAGACAAATGTCAAACAAGTAAATTGGCTCCAACTTAAGTAAACCAATAAATACAAGCATCTGACTTAGTTACTAGGCTTAAAAATAGAAATTTTATAAAAAAGATTTTTTTTTAAATGGCAGAAGTTGGAATTAAGTGCCTTTATGGGCTATTTACAAAATTAGTTAAAGGAAACCTCCCCTTTTGTTTGGGCTTTTCAATTAATTATGATTTCATTTTAAAGACTTTTATATTAGATAATTTTTCTCTTCTGCTTTTAAATTATGCACACTAAAATTCACTCCTCCATAATCAAGATTCAGTTCTGTTGCCACAACCCCCAAATTCTCTTATGCTGCCCATCTATAGTTGTCTTCCTCTTACTCCTAGCCCCTTAGCAACCATTGTTTTATTCTCTTCCTATAATTTTGCCTTTTCCAGACTATCACATAAACTGAATCACGTGGTATAACCTTTTGAATCTCTTTCACATCACAGAATGCATTTGAGATCCATCTGTAACATAGTGTGTATCAGTTTCTTTTGTCTGCTGAGCAATGTTCCACTGTATGGATCTACCTTATTTGTCAGTTGAAGCACTTCTTTCCAGTTTGTGGCAATTAACGAATAAAACTACCATCAACATCTGTGTGCAAGTTTTTTGTGAGCAGTAACTATTCTCTTGGGTAAAATCCTAGAATTGGAGTTGTTGGGTCATATGGCAAGTGTGTGTTTAACTTTATAAGAAACTGCCAAACTGTTTCTTAAAGCAGCTGTATCATTTTCATATCCCACTGGCAATATAGAAGAGCTCCAGAGATAAGCAGTTCTTAAAATTTGAAATGGCTACATTGAATATCATGACAGTAACATAATGGCAAATACAGTATATTTTATTGTTGTAAATTTTTCATTTAGAAAAGGATTTAGGGGAAATTTGGAGGAGCTTCATTTCTCAGTGAATGCAATCTCAAGTGTGCTATGGAACTATTGCTTCTTGTTCAATAAATATTACTGTGATCTGTGTAAGAAAAACTAGGCTCTTAACCCTGGTGCTCTAATTGTGTTTTAAGGTGTCCTTGGATCAATTCTCTGTCTCTGTCTTGACACTATCACACTTTGGGAAAGACCCCCCCCCTTCCCTTCCCTTCCCTTCCCTTCCCTTCC
>VMDO01013117.1:0-59504 GCA_007922755.1 Pedetes capensis | reverse complement strand
GCACCATGGTACCTAGTTTATAGATTGATCTTTATTTTCAATGCAACCCTAGTCAAAATGCTAGCAGGCTTTCTTGACAAACTAATTCTAAATTGATAAGGTAGTTCTAAAATTTACATGGAAATGCAAAAAATATAGAAAAGCTAAAATAATCTTGAAAAGCAATAGCAAAATTAGATTATCTTTACTACCTGGTTTTCAGCTACAGTAGCTAAGACAATATGTTACTGGCCTAAGAATATATAAATAGTAAAATGGAACAGAAGGGAGGGTCTGACTCCTCACGCCCAAAGACATCAAGATAACTCAATGAGGGAAAGGAAAGATGTTTCAAAAAATGGAGCTAGAACAATTAGATATTCATATGGAAATAAAAGACCTATTACCTTTACCTCACTCTACACAAAATGGGCCATAGAATTATAAATGCTCAAATTACGAAGCTTCTAAAAATAGAATATCTTCATGGCCTTATAAGAGGCAAAGATTTTGTAGAGAAGACACAAAACCTTTTAACCATATAAGGAAAAATTGATAAGTTGCTTTTCATCAAAACAAAAAAACCTCTGCCCATTGAAAGATGCTACTAACAAAAATGAAAAGGCAAGCCATAGACTGGAAGTGAATATTTGTGACATGTTTATCTGATAAAGAATTTGTATCTATAATATATAAAATACTACTTACATATCAATAATAAAAAGATAACCCCAATTTTATGAAATGGCAAAAGACATGAATAGACATCACTAAAGAAGGTATGTCAATGGTCCAATAAGCACATGAAAAATTGTCCAACATAATTAGTCATTAGGAAAACTAAAGTCATAATGAAATACTACTTTATACCTGCTGGAATGACCATACTTAAAAGATTGGCAGGATGCTGGGCGCCGTGGCGCATGCCTGTAATCCCAGCAGCTTGGGAGGCAAAGGCAGGAGGATTGCAAGTTCAAGACCAGAGGCAGTCTGTGTAATTTAGTGAGAACCTGTCTCAAAAAGTAAAAAAAATGGGCTGGGGGTGCAGCTCAGTGGTCCAGCACTTGCAGAGCATGCAAGTGCGAGGCCTGGGTTCAACCCCCAGTACCACCAAAAACAACAACAAAAAAAGATTGGCAGGATTAATTGTTGGGGAGGATGTGGGGCAATCAGAATTCACATATTTAAGATGTAAGAGTAAAATTATACAACAATTTTGGAAAACAGTTTAGCAATTTCTTATAATGTTAAGCCTTCATTTACCCTAAAACCCAGTAATAGAACTTCCAGGTATACATCTAAAAGAAATAAGAGCATATGTCTACAAAATGCTTGTGCAAGAATGTTTATGGAAGCTTTATTTACAAGCTAATAAATGGAAAGGACCCAAATCTCTAAATCCAGGAAAATGGTGAACACATATGGGTATTCCTACAAAGGCTGGGATTTAGCTCAGTTGGTAGAGTGCTGCACTGCAGTCTCTGAGGTCCTGAGTTCGATTCCCAGCACCGCAAAAAATGGGAGAAGGACCTGGCAACCCACTCCCAAGGCAATCCCGAAATAATCTGCCATTGAAAACCCTATGAGGGTCGCTATGAGTTGGACACGACTTGACGGCACCTAACAACAACAACAACAACAACAAAGGCATACCATTAATCAATAAAAAGGGAGAAATTATGGATATGAAAAACAAGTGGATTAATTTCAAAGACACTATGTTCATGGAAAAGAAACTATATGCCCAAGAACATAACTATGATTCTATCTCTATGAAGTTTAAAAGCTGGTAAAACTAGCCGCACCATGACAGTTCTGCTGGTTTGAACTTGGTGGGCCAGATGTGGGTGGTGGGTGGTGGCAGGCTGATTCTCCTTCTCCTGCTACCCTGTTCCCTGCTAACATCAGGGCCAAGTCTCAGTCCTCCTCAGGATCCTTTCTTGTCCTTATGATAGGCACCCAGGGGCAGGGGCTAGAAATGGTGGTGACATTTGAGCATTCACTGTTGTCTTCTTTGAGTTGCAGCAATTCCACAATGTTATTATCTACCCTCAGCCACCAGGGCTTTCTGTCTGATGAGGACAACAATGACAAGGAGGACTAGGAAGCTATAGACAAAGACGGCCCTGACTCCGAGGCCAAGGTACAAAGTCTGAAAGGAAGGGAGTTATAGGGTGCACCAGCAGTGAAGTTGAGTCATAAGATATCCATGAACAGAAACAGATGCACTTCCCAGAAAGCAGCCTGATACCCTGGGCGGTGTGATTTAATGGCAGAGAAAAAGAATATAACCAGCTGCAACAGAAAACTCTAGAGGAGTTAAATCAACAGCTGGAAAAAAAAAAAAAAAAGGAAAATAAATTGAAGAATGTGAAAAAAAGAAAGATAATTACTGAAGAAAAGCACAAAGAAGGGTTCAGAAAAAGAATGAACAGCAAAGGGAAGTGGAGGGACAACAAAAAGCAAGACAGAAGAAGCAACAAAGGAACTGGAGAAATAATACTCTCAAGAAGGAGTAAAGGAAAAATATCAAGAATAGTTATAAAGAAAAAATACTGAAAAATGTGAGAAGAAGGAGAAATAAAAAAAAGAAAGAAAAACAATAGGAAGCTGAGTTACAGGAGAAAAATGAAAAAGAAAAAAAGTTTAAGGAGTGGTTGGAAAATATAAAATATAAACCTCATCCAGCAATAAAGAGCTATGGTTATCCCAGTGGAAAACTTATAGGTTTTTACAGTGGAAATTTCTACCCCCACAATCAGCCTTTTGTTATCCAAATCCATGGAAATCAATGCATATGTCCCCTCCACCAGATGGATTGACACAGTGTTTGCAACAATGGGCTTAAACATAAATAAGGTCATGTGCCTAGCACAGAATTGGAGAGTGTGTCATTTGGCTGTACATAGGATTGCTGAGTTGGATTCAACTCCATGGCACCTAACAATAACAACAACAACAACAACAACAACAATAACAACAACAACAAAGGTAAGGATCTATTGGAAAGAAGAATAAAAGACCTGGGATTAGTCAGTGACACAGGTCATCATCGCTGGTAATTCATAAAGCCAAATGCAAACTTTGCCCTGGAACTCTGTGCAGAACACAAAGATAGTATATGTGGGAAATAGCATGTTTTTGTGTGGTGCTATTTAATTTTAAAATCAGAAATCATATTCTGTGTAATTATAGTATAAAATTTTCCAAATCTGTGAAAAGAAAGGGGCATTCAACCACAAGAGGCATTTTGAACACCAAAAAGATATGACCAGAAAAGAGTCTCCCACCACACATAATTAAAATGCCAAGATTACAGAAAAAAGAAAAATATTAAAAATTGCAAGAGAAAAATACCAACTCACTTACAAAGGAAAATCTATCAGAACTACATCAGACCTCTCTTCACAAACCCTAAAATCATTTTAAAAATTATTAGTATTTTATTTATACGTGTTAGTGGGGTAGAGTAATAAATCAGTTGATGTATCCATTTTGCAACTGTCAAATCAGTATTGCTTACACTTCCATCTCCTTAAACATTTTATAAAACAAAATAAACAAAAAACCCTAAAATAAAAAAGAATTTAAAGTAGCATGTAATGACAATCATATGCAGTGTGTTATACCCTGATTCTTTTTCCTTTCCTTCTCTTTCTCTCTTTCCCTTTCTTTCTCTCTCTCATATTTCCATAGAGTTGGATCCTGTATTTTGCATTTTTCTCTCCTTCTTTACCCTTCTATGTTCTTCTCTCTCCCTCTCACTACTACCCTCCTCCCTCATATTGGGTCCACTTGTATTTTCCATTCTTAGATAAGAATGATGGTACATTTACATATTTACATATGTATAATTTTTCCTTTTAAGGTAGATTTAACTCCCACATATAGGTGAGAACATGTGGTATTTATCTTTTTGAGTCTGGGTTATTTCACTTAAAATGATACTCTCTAGCTCCATCCATTTTGCTGCAAATGACAAAATTTCATTCTTCTTTACTGCTGAATAATATTTCATTGTGTATATAGACTATAATTTTAAATCAAACCCAATTGATGGACATCTGGGTTGATTCCATTCCCTTACAATTGTGAAGAGTGCTTCATTAAATATAGAAGTGCAGGTGTCCCTGTGGTATGATGATTTATACTCTTTTGGATATATTCCTAGAAGTGGTATAGCTGGATCATATGGTAGTTCTATTTTTAGTTTTCTGAGGCACCTCCACTTTGATTTTATTAGTGCCTGAACTAATTTAGTCTCATAAACAGTGTAAAAGGGTTCCTTTTTCTTCACCTCCTTGCCAGCATTTGTTGTATTTGTTTTGTTAATCTTGGCCATTCTTACTAAAGTGAGATATAATCTCAGTGTAGTTTTGATTTGTATTTCCCTAATGGCTAGGGATATTGAGCATTTTTTCATGTGTTTATTGGCCATTTGTTTCTCTTTTGAGAATATTCTGTTCAGTTCCATCACCTACCTATTAGATTATTTGTTACTTTAGTGTTTAATTTGTTGAGTCCTTTGTATATTCAAGAAATTTATCTTCTGTCAGATGTGTAGGATGCAAAGATTTTCTTCCATTCTGTGGGTTCTCCCTTTACTCTATTGTTTCCTTTACTGTACAGCATATTTTAGTTTTATGTAATCCCATTTTTCGATTCTTGATGCAGTTTCCTGACAAACCCTAAAATCTAGGAAAGTATGGAATGATATATTTCAAGCCCTGAAAGTAAACATTGCCAGTCAAGATTATTATATACATTAAAGTTATCATTTAAAATTGATGGAGAAATAAATACATTCCCAAACAAGCACACACTAAAGCAATACATTACCACCAAGCCACTGCAGAAGGTTCTTTTTTTTTTTTTTTTTTTTTTTTTTGTGGTACTGGGGGTTGAACCCAGGGCCTCGCGCTTGCATGCTCTGCAAGTGCTGGACCACTGAGCTGCACCCTCAGCCCATTTTTTACTTTTTTGGGACAGGGTCTTGCTAAATTACACAGACTGCCTCTGGTCTTGAACTTGTGATCCTCCTGCCTCTGCCTCCCCAGCTGCTGGGATTATAGGTGTGCACCACCACACCCAGCTCTGCAGAAGATTCTTAAAGAAATCCTACACATACAGGAAGAATAAAGACAATATGCTCCCCAAGAATATAGGGAAGAATAAACTGCATGGGAGAAACAGACAAACTAAAGAGAGGTAGGAAAGAATCAGTCATGTGTAACTTAAAAATCAGCAAACTGTGAACATAAATACGGGAGAAAGAAAAGAATGAATACTATGTGAACCAACCAGAAAAACACCCAACACAAGAACTAGAATTACAAGAACCAGCAAACCTCTCTCAATAATGATCCTAAATATAAATGGTCTTAACTCTCCAATTAGAAGACATAGATTAATTGACTGGATTAAAAAACAAGATCCAACAATTTGTTGTCTGTAAGAAACACATCTCACTGGCAAGGACAAAGACAGATTGAAAGTGAAAAGATGTAAATTGACACACCAAACAACTAGAAGCCAAAATAAAGGAGGAGTCACCATTCTTACATCAGACAAAGTAGACCTCAAATTAAAATTAGTCTGAAGAGACAAAGAAGGTCACTATATATTAATAAAGTGAACAATTGATCAAGAAAGTATAGCAATTATAAATAAATATGCACTGAACATTGATGCACCCAACACTACTGGACTTAAAGGTATATATAGGTCTAGATATAATAATAAGTAATTTCAATATCCCCCTATCATTAATAGATAGAATATCCACATAAGAAAATCAATAAAGAAACTTCAGAGTTAAATACAACAATAGATCAAATCGACTTAATAGGCAGATATAGAATATTCTACCCCCAAACAACACAATGTACATTCTTCTCAGTAGCCCATGGACCTTTCTCTAAAATAGATTGTATTTTAGACCATAAATCAAGTTTTAACAAATACAGAGAAATTGAAATAATTTTGTATATCTTATCAGACCAAAATGGAACAAAACTAGAAACTACCAGTAAAGGAAATCACAAAAACTATGAAGAATACACTCTTAAATGATCAATGGGTATTTGAAGAAATCAGAGAAAAAATAAAAAAATTCTTAGAATCAAATGAAAATGAAAACACAATCTACTAGAACCTTTTGGTATACCACAAAGGTGGTTCTAAGAGGGAAGTTTATAGCTATGAGTGCCTACATTAAAAAATCAGAGTGGGCTCAAACAAGCAATTTAATGATACACCTCAAGATAATAGCAAAAGAAGAACAAACAAAACCCAAAACCTGTAGGCAGAAAGAAATAATAAAGATCAAAGTAGAAATTAATGAAATGGAGACTAAAAGAACAATGAAGAGAACTGATGAAACAAAGAGCTGATTCTTCAAAATGATAAACAAGATTGACAAACCTTTAGCCAAACCACCCAAAGGAAAGAGAGAGGAGACTCAAGTCAAGAAAATTAGAGATAAAAAAGGGAACATTATAACAGAAACCAATGAAATCCAGAGAATCATTAGGGAATACTTTGAAAAATTATATTCCAAAACTGGAAAATTTACATGAGATGGATAAATTCCTAGACACATATGATTTGCCAAAATTAAATCAAGATGATATAAATAACTTAAGCAGATCTATAATGAGCAGCAAGATTGAAGCAACAATAAAGAGTCTCCCAACAAAGAAAAGCCCAGAATTGGATGAATTCACTGCTGAATTCTACAAGACCTTTAAAGAAGAATTAAAACCAATGCTCCTCAAATTATTCCACAAAATACTAATGGAAGGAATACTACCACATTCATTCTATGAAGCCAGTATTACCCTGATACCCAAACCATACAAGGATACATCAAAAAAAGAAAACTATGGACCAATTTCCCTGATGAAACTAGATGCAAAAATCCTTAATGAAATGCTTGCATATCAACTTCAACAACACATTAAAACACATCAAAAAGATTATACCCTGTGATCAAGTTAGTTTCATTCCAGGAATGCCAGGCTTGTTCAACATATGCAAGACAATAAGTGTAATATAGCATATAAATACACTCAGAAACAGAAATCACATGATCCTACCTATAAATGCAGAAAAAGCCTTCAACAAAGTTCAACATCCTTTTATGATAAAACCTTGAAGAGATTAGGAATTAAAGATACTTCAACATTATAAAGGTAATATGTGAAAAACCTATAGCCAACACTAAATGAGAAAAAACTGAAAGCATTTCCTCTAAAACAGGAAGAAGACAAGGGTGTCCACTATCTGTACTGCCATTCAATGTAGTAATTGAACTATTAGCCACAGCAATAAAGCATGAAAAACAAATAAAAGGGACCCAAATAGGAAAAGAAGCAGTCAAATTATCCCTATTTGCAGATGATATGATTCTATACTTAAAATACCCAAAAGACTCCACCAGAAAACCCTCAGAGCTGATAAACACTTTCATCAAAGTAGTAGGATACAAAATTAACATTCATAAATCAGTAGCTTTTCTGTATACCAATAATAAGCAGGTGGAGAAAGAAACCAGGAAAACAATCATATTCACAATATCTTCAAAACAAATAAAATACCTGGGAATAAACTTCATGAAAGAGGTGAAAGACCTCCACAATGAATACTTTAAAATACTAAAGAAAGAAATTGAAGAAGCCACCGGAAGGTCAAAAGCTCTCCCATGCTCATGGATTGGAAAATGGATTATGAAAATGACTATATTACCCAAAGCACTCTACATATTTAATGCAACCCCCATCAAAATCCCAATAACATTCCTCACAGAAATAGAGAATACAATCCTAAAATTCATATGGAAGCACAAAAGACTCCAAATTGCTAAATCAATCCTAAGAAAAAAGAACAAAGCAGAGAACATCACAATTCCTAATTTCAAATCATACTACAAAGCCATAGTAACAAAAACAGCATGATACTGGCACAAAAACAAACATGTAGACCAATGGAGCAGAAAGAGGATCCAGAAATAAACCTATGCAGCTAAAGCAAATTGATATTTGCAAAGGTGCCAAAAATATAAGCCTGAGAAAAGACACCCTACTCAATAAATGGTGGCGGGAGAACTGGATATTCTCATGTAGAAGACTGAAACTAGATCCCTCTCTCTGATCTTGTACAAAAATCAGTTCAAAATGCATCAAAGATCTTAATGTAAGACTCAAAACTTTGAAATTGCTAGAGGAAAACATAGGGAACACACTTCAAGATATAGGCATAGGCAAGGATTTTCTCTAGGGGACCCTGATAGCTCAGGAAACAATAGCAAAAACTGATAAATGGGGTTTCATGAAATTAAAAAGCTTTTGCACAGCAAAGGATACAATTATCAGAGTGAAGAGACAGCCTATAGAATGGGAGAAAATATTTTCCAGCTATACTTCAGATAAGGGATTAATATATAGGATGCATAAAGAGGTCAAAATTAAACATCAATAAAGCAAAGTATTCAATCAAAAAATGGGCAAAAGAACTGAACAGAGACTTCTCAAAAGAAGAAATACAAATGTCCAAAAATCATATGAAAAAATGTTCAACATCCTTAGCCATCAGGGAAATGCAAATCCAAACTACATTGAGATGCCATCTCACCCCAATCAGAATGGCTAGCATCAGAGTACTGAGGCCTCCAGACCCCAGAAACACCACACACTGCAGAGCGTGCCCCACCTCCTCACTGTTTTGCTCAGTATAAATAGTGAATACTAGATACAAGTTTATTGGTGAAATTAGTGACTTTTAAATTAGCATGATGGTTAGAAATGGACACATAATGAAATATTCAAAATTCCCAAAATATCATAAAGACATTCTACATTTTACATGAAAGAGTTGTTGTTGTTGTTAGGTGCCCTCAAGTCAGGTCCAATTCATACTTGCCCTCATAGGATTTTCAATAGCTGATTGTTTTGGGATTGTTTTGGGGAGTGGATTGCCATATCCTTCTCCCATTTTTGTGGTGCTGGGGATCAAAACTGGGTCCTCAGAAACTGAAGAGCAGTGCTCTACCAACTGAGCTAAACCTCAGTCCAGAATATTAATAGAAATATTAATTATAAAGGCAATTCTGGCAACCTGGCTGTACCACCCCACTACACATTCAACCATTGACAGGCTTTGGGATGAGTTACCTCCTTCTCACGAATGAAGTTCTCAAACACGGCACTGTAGGATTCATTCATTTTCCTCTTTTCTTCTTCCGACTCTAACTCAAACTTTTTTGTGATCTTATATTCTGTGGAGGTGAGAAAAAAGCATGTCTATGTGTAAATATGGGAAAAATAGGTGTAGAAATAAACCCAGAGTATCTGATGATAATGCACACCTGTAATCCCAGCAACTTGGGAGGCAGAGGCAGGAGGGTTGCAAATTCAAGGCCAGAGACAGCCTGTGCAATTTGGCAAGACTCTGTCTCAGAATGAAAAATAAAAAAGGAGTTAGGGTTGCCATTTAGTGGGGGAGCACTTGTCTAGCATGTGCGAGTCCCTGGATTCAACTCCCCAAGAGGGGGGAGAAAAAGCTAATCTACACTGGATCAAACTCAATTTTCTTTCAGACTGAGGGCTGGGCTCTGACACTCATCTGGAGATGCTGAGGGTGAGGTGAGCTCAGTTTGTCCCTAATCACATTAGCCATATAGAAATTATTGCCCACATCTGGTTATTTTGTGCATGGTTTATTTTGGATCTGTTGGTTACTATTCTGTCTATTCCCTCTGCCAAAGTAACCACTGTCTTTCTTGTATATCTTTACCTTAAAACAAAGGTCGTGGCTAGCCTGATTATTCCAGAGATAAAATTCATTCCATGCTTAACCCTGGGGCAGAGGTAGACTCACACTGTCTTTGTGGGCAACGATGCCTTCCAGCAGAGCCCCAATATCAAACAGGAGGAAAGAGAGGAAGGGAAACCCAAATTCCTTCAGTGTCACAATTCTGGGGATGGATGGGGAGTCTCTGGGCTGACAGGGTAACTCTGGACTGAGTTGCTTGAGGACCAGCTAAATTCTGGTCTTTTAAATAGGTAGTTACATCCTAAGTTAGACTTTGGCAACATGGGATGCACGTCCTAGGAGTAGCTAGAAGGCTGAGAGACAACTCGGATCTGCTGCTCCAGGATTATAGGTATTATGGATTAAATATGAAATGTCCCCCAGAGGCCCATGTTTTCAATGCCTGGTCTCTAGCTGGTGGCAGTATTTTGAGAGGTTGTGGAAATTTTAGGAGGTGGGGCCTAGTTGGAGGAAGATGCTCACTGGGGGCAGGTCCTTGGGGATACCTTGTCCCTGGCTTCTCCCTCTCTCTCTGCATCCTGGTTGGCCATAATTCAAACAGTTCTCCTCTACCACAGCCCCCAACTACCATGATGTTCTGCCTAAGGGCATGGAGCCAAGTAACTGTAGACTGAACTCTGAAACCAGGAACCAAAATAAATCCTTCCTCCCTTATATTGTTTTTGTCAGGTATTTGGTCACAACAATGAGAGAGGTAACTCATACACTAGGCAAAACCTTCAATAGGAATGGCTCCATATCCCTTCTCCACCACAACTCCAAGGTTTTCATGCTGCCCTATGGAGGCCAAGAGTCTCCACCAGAAGGTGAGCTGACTTTTCCAGGGAATCTCTGCATTTAAATGAGGAATATGGTTCTAACCAACTAAATGTGTGATGAATGGGGTTAGCATAGTATGTGGAATAGGTTTGTAGAGGGTCTATTCCTGCCTGAACTATTCCTCAAGGCCTGGGAGCAATCTCCACAAATTCCTCTCTCCTTTTTCCACTTAGGAAGAAGCTCAGTGGGAGTGGGAGGAACACTTTGTATGATTCAAGCTCTGGGTTAAATGTTAGAAATATTTAAAAATATTTAGAAAACATGGCTATTTTTGCAGGACATGGGAGTACAGAGGCTCTCAGTATAATGGATTATATTGTCCCCCTCTCCCCCAACAAATAAATATTTCAAATTCTAATTCAAGAATTCCTACAACTTGAGGGTCACTTGTGTTCAGATACCAAGCTTACATTCCTTTAGGGTTCCCAATACTTGTTTCAGCCCATGACAGGCAAACTTGGAACTGGTGAGTTTTGGAAGGTACAGGCATAGATCCCTGTGTCCCACAACACGTCCTATGCTTTAATGTTTGGTCCCCAGCTGGTAGTGCTGTCCTGGAAGGTTGTGGGACTTTGGGAGGCAGATCTAGTTTAGAGGAAGTGAGTTACTGGAGACAGGCCTTTGGAAGGTTTTACTCCAGACCCACAGCCTGGTCTCTCTCTGTTCCTGGTGCACCATGAGATAAGGTCATCTAATACAGGCCCTGCTGCTCCTGCCACCATAACTGCCTTGCTGCCATTGTGAACTGGTTCACTAACTGGGAATTCCCAATACATCTCTTTCCCCATAAGCTGGTTCCAGTTGATTTTTCTGCTATAGCGATGACTACTAACTAATACAATTCCTTAAAGCTACATTTCTGAACTTCAAAAAAAAAAAAAAAAAAAATCTCTACCCTGTTGTTCCTTTGTTTTCTTGGTAACTGTAGGTATCTTCCATTCAGGAGTCCAGCATGTGGTCCATCATCCTTGGTAAATCCAAGGCCACTTCCCTGAAGTCAAGACCAAGCTTAGTAGCAGTTTCTTGATGTCCTTGTCATAAACAAGGCAAAAGTTACTATAGTTCTTACTTTGTTTTAGCAGGATCTTTTCCCGCTCCAACTTCTCATCCTTCTCCCATTCTGCTTTCCGCTTTGACCACTTATCTTCCATTTCATCATAAATGCTGTCCTGCAGACAAAGGCACCATGAAGAAAAGAGAGAACTGCAGAGGCTGGAAACACATACCAGGGCCCTAACTCCCTGCATAACATAGTGCCCTGTGCTGCTCTCCTTACCTGGGCCATCAGTGAGGGGCCCCTCAGTGGGTGACTTATAGGAAGTAAATTCTAGCCTAGCCAAGTAGAGAGCTGGTGGGACCCTACAGGTCAAGGGAACTATGCACAGCATTTGCCCTGCTGGAACTGGCTTTCCTTTGAAGATGGATAGGGTTCTCTATGTGGGCTGGGATTTAGCTCAGTGGGTAAAATGCTGCGCTGCAGTCTCTGAGGTCCTGAGTTCAATTCCCAGCACAACAAAAATGGGAGAAGGACCTGGCAGTCCACTCCCAAGGCAATCCCATTGAAAACCCTATGAGGGTCGCTATGAGTCGGATACCAACTCGAGGGCACCTAACAACAACAACAATGTGGAGAATCACATGCCAGCCCCTTCTGAATACCAAATCCCTCTTCAATAGCCCACAAAGAAAGAAGGAGAATGCCTGGTTAGTTTGAACACTTAGAAATGAATAGAATGATTTTTGTTTGTTTTTATTTGTCTTTTGAGACAGGATCTTGCTATTTGGCCCAGGCTGGCCCAGAATTCACCATGTGGCCCAGATTGGCCACACCAGGCCACAATGAGGTGTTTTGTATAGAGTGCCTGTTATTTTCTCAGCAAATATAACGTCTCTTTGTGGTTGATGTCACTTTTATTGGTTGGCTCAGACTTCATGAACGTGGAATCCTGGGTGGAGGGATCGATGCTGGGACCAGGGTGGGCCTGGGTGCTGCTGGGAGGATCTGAGGACACTGACTCTTCCCTTTTAGGTCAGCAGAGGATTCACACCAGCTGAGGCATTAGTGTTCACTTGGAGTTGTTTGTGGCCATTCCAGTGGGGGTTGTTCTCGTCATTTTCATGATTGGTGGGCAGCTTGGTTGTAATGGAGGTCAATAGTCATGGTGAGGCCCAGATTGAAGCAAGCACAAAGTACTCCTGGGAAACTGGGGCAGCTCACCTGATCACAAACCTGACACTTCATCAGCTCTGCTCTGTAATGTTTTCCTTGACTGTATCAAGGAATATTTTTAAAAACCAGTTTTGGTACAAGCCCCATACTGAAACTGTGAGTAGGAAACAGAATTTCAGAGGTGGTACTAGTGTTTAACCTTGGATAGGGTGACCAACTGTCCTTGCTTGCCTGGAACTAAGGGGTTTTCTGGGACCCTGGACTTTCAGTACTCAAATCTGGAAAGTCCCAGGTAAGCCAAGACTAGTTGGTCAGTGTATTTAACAATTAAATAGAGGGCTTGAGGTCTCAGTCCTTCCCCGCCCACTCCCCATCTCATACTCTCTTCATCCCCCTCCTAAGACATCAAGCTCTAATTGTGGGTCTTCATCAAATTAGCAGATCAAAGGGATGGGCTACATTCCGAGATGGCTCTAGTCCTCCTGTGCTCTGCTTCATGGGGACCAGAATGATACAGGTTTTTTGGATGGCAATGTGGCCAGATCTATTATAGCTCTTAAATATGTTCATGCCTTTTGACCTAACACTCCACTGCTAGAATCAAGGATGTTTAAAGTGATATTTTTCTATTACAGCAAGTGACAGAAAAACAATTGAAATGGCCCACAGTTGGGGAATAGTGAAAAGTCCAAAGGCACTTTCTTTAGGATAATATCTAGTTAGTAGAAAGTAGAGAAAAGCTTTTGATGTGCCCCAGGAAAAGAGGATACAAAAATGTACACAATGCAACGCTGTCTCAGCAATAGTTTTAACAAAGTACAGATATTTACAGAGATTGCTTTTGGGTGGTGATATTCCTTTTTTCTTTTCTTTTCTTTTTTTCCTTCTTTTTTCTTTCTTTTTTGTTACTATTGCTATTGTTGGTTATTTCCATTTTTTGAAAAAAATGAACAGATATTACATTTGTGAACACAACCATATTTTCAATAGGCCTCTTCAGGGTCTAGGTGGCTGACTTGTCATGCACAGAAGCTGCCAAGTTTACCCTTTCCGCTAGGTACTGTTAGTGCCATGTAGGTCTGAGGATGCTGGAGTCTCAGGACATTATTTTGGGGGCAAGAGCTCTAGACTCATCCCAACATTATCAGCCAGGAATGAGCCTTGCTTCTCTTACTCTCATAATCCACCGAGCAGCTCTGAATCTCACCTGGTACATATGGAACATATTCTTCAAATATTTATATTCCTTTCCCATCTCCTCTAGACAAAAGGAAAACAAAAGGGTCATCATTATCCCTTGGACATGTACATTTTCAAATTCAAAAGTGAGCTCTCCTGCATACCTCCCTCCCCTAGGTGGTGAAACCTTTGTGTGCCCCAGAAATCACTTTGAAAGCTTATTAAAAACTCAAATGTTCAGTCCCATCCTTAACCCACTGAATGGGGGCCTCAGGGAAGGGACCTAGTATTTGTTGAAGAATATGCTTCTTGAGGATTTTAATGCATACCAAGTCTGTTCACTCACAGTTTTAACAAAACCCCCAGGGGTAAACCTACAGCTGTGGGGAAAAGAGGAACAAAACCTTGCAGCATGCGGCTACTTTGCATTTACCTAACATCTCCTAGTTTACCATGATTATAAAAGCAATATATGTCCTCTTGAGAAAATTGGAAGATTAGCAAAGTATAAATAAGATACTATCTTTTTTAAAAAGCTAAAACAAGGGAAGAAGGCTGTTGGATTTGTCTTTCTCTCTGGGGAGATTAATCCATAAACTCAGAATTCTGAATGATACACACTTCGCTATTCCCAAGGGCAGGCATAATTAGTGAGATTATATGGCCAGTACAACCTGTATGCATTAGAAGCATATATAATCACAGTATGTCAGTGAGAAATTAATGAGACACTGTTATTTCATAGGGGAGGAAACTTGCTGAATTGTAGTAGTATTATACTGTTAGAACTTTAAAATATACTATTTTTTTCCACCTACTACTAGAGGTTGAATCCAGGGCCTTGCACATACTAGGCCAAGACACTACCTCTGATCTGCATGCCTAAGCCCCTCCTCTTTATTTTTTATTTTGAGACATGGTCTCACTAAATTGTGCAGGCTGCCTCTGGCCTTGAGCCTGTGATTCTCCTATTTCCACCTCCTGAGTCACTGGGATTACAGGCATGTGCCATGGCACCTGGCTAAAATATACTCTTACAAGATATTCATATTCTTATCACCCTGATAAGGGCAGATTATTTTTGTCCCCAGCTCCCAGATAGGTAAACTGAGATTCAAGAAGATTAAAGGATTTGCTCACATCTTCAGGGGAAAGGAAGGACACTGGTAGATACAATCTTCCTTCTTTCCAGGTTCATTCTTAGCCACTTTCTCCTGCTATACTTCAGAAGGGAGCCAGGGACACCTGGCCCCGCCCATTCCCCCCCCCCCCGCTGTGGGGCTCCTTGGCCCTAGACTTGCCAGTCTCTTGCTCCTTCCCCCAGGTTCATTCTCCCAGGTCCCAACAGTACCTAGTTTCTCCTGGGCAGCTGCCTTCTCTGCCTTCAAGGCTTCTTTGTAGCTCTTCTCTAAGTTACTGAGCTCCACCTTGTGAGTCTTCTGGAGTTCCCTGTGGGACCCAGAAGGCCACAGTCATCAGTGAAAAGAAGTCCAGAGCTGAGCTGTTCCACGGACCTGTCCTTGCCCTCTGCCCTCACACTGGAAACAGGGCCCTCACTTCCTGAAGCATTCTCCTGACTTCATCCACACGATGCAGAGAGAACCTTTGTTCTCAATAGCCATTTTTAAAATTTATTTTGGTTTGTCTGTCTTTCTTTCTTTCTTTCTTTCTTTCTTTCTTTCTTTTTTCTTTTTTTTTTTTTTTTTTGTGTGTGTAGTCCTAAGTCAGTGTTAATTATGAGCTACAAGGTCCTCAATATGAAAATACTTTTGTAACAGGATATATCTCTTAGGTACAGATTTTTTTAAACTTCCTTCCTGAGAGTGAGAAGTGTTCACTATAGTAAATTTGGGAAATACAGAAACCAGAAGGAGGAAATAATTTTTACTTGCCATTGATAATACCTTATGTACAGAAATTTTTGTCTACAGCCACTATTTTGGGTGGAGTTGGCAGAGACCATAGACCCCTCACTAATATTCACACAGTCATCACTTTTAGCTCATTTGGGAAACTGAGCTATATTAGCAGCCAGGATAATTTCAGAACCCCAGATCTCTCTATCCTTCATCCCTGGAAGTACATATTGACAGTGTTTAAGATGAATGTTAAAATGAAAGTGTATGTGTTGTCAGGCCTTAGAAACAAATGGAAGAAACTTGAATACATATTGCCAAGTGAAAAAAAAATGGGGGAAGGATGTGGCAATCCACTCCTGAAGAAATCCTGAAACTATCAACCACTGAAAACCCTATGAGGTCGGTATGAATTAGATCTGACTCGACAGCACCTAACAACAACAAATCAAAAAAGCCAGTCTGAACAGTCTACATACTATATGATTCCAACTATATGACATTCTGGAAAAGGCAAAACTGTGGAGACAGTAGAAACATCAGTGGTTATCAGAGGTTGGGTTGCAGTGGGGTAGGGAAAGGACAAATAGGCAGAGCACTAGGGACTTTTAAAATAGTGAGCTGGGCTCAATAGCACATGCCTGTAATGCCAGCAACTCCAGAAGCTGAGATAGGAGGGTTGGGAATTTGAGGCCAGAGACAGCCTGCACAACTCACTGAGACCCTAAACCAAGATAAAAAAAAATATTAAAATTAAAAAAGGGCTGGGGGTACAGCTCTGTGGTAGAGAACTTGCTTACCATGCATAGCCCCCTCAATAGTACTGTAAGGGGGAAAAAAAAAAGAAAAAGAAAAAGAAAAAGAAAGAAAAGGAGAAAGGAAAAAGTGAAACTCTTCTGTATGGTTCTCACAGCCATAGCACTCTGGCATCTGATCTCATCAGATCTTGGAAGCTAAGCAGGGTTGGGTCTATGTAGTACCTGAATGGGAGACCACCTGGGAACGGTAGATGCCGTTGGCTTAGGATAAAGACCTGGCAGCCCACTCCCAGTTCCCTGCCCCCCCCCCAAAAAAAAACACACAAAAAACCAATCAGTCATTGAAAACCCTATGAATAGCAGAGAAGCACTGACAATAGTGCCAGGCATGGCACAGTGTTAGATGGTGTTTTGTCTGTTGTACATAAGGTTGCTATAAGTTGGACCCTACTCAACAGCATTTAACAATAACAACAATAATTCTGTATGGTACTATAATGGGGAGTCATATGTCTTTACACATTCTTCTAAAGCCATAGAATATTAAACACTGGGAGTGAACCCTAACTATGGATGGTGGGTAATAATGATGTGTTATGTAGGCTCATCAGTCGTGACAAATGTACTGCTCTGGTAGGGATGTTGACACGGGGTGGTGGGGGGAGATATGTGTGGTCTTTTTTGACAGTACTAGGGTATTGAATCTAGGGTCTTGTGCATGCTAGGCATGTGATCTACCATTGAACTGTGCCCCAGCACCCCATTTTTCCATCTTGAGACAGAGTTTCACTAAATTATACAGGCTGCATCTGGCCTCAAACTTGCGATCCTTCTGCCTAAGTCTCTTGAGTTGCTGGAGTGATGGGTGCACATAACAGTAGCTGATGAGAACTCTGTACTTTGGTTATAAACCTAAAACTGTTCTTAAAAATGAAGTCAACAAATGATAATATAAAATGCTATGACTCAACTAGAAATGCTCTCTCTCCATCAGGATTTCTTTATTTGTAAATGATTTGTAATTGTATACATTTATAGGGTAAAAAGTGATGTTATGATTTATAAATACAGTATGGAATAATTAAATCAAGCTAATTAACATATCTATTATCTCAAATACATAACTTGATGGTGAGGACATTCGAAATGTACTCTCTTCAGCAAGTTTGAAATGAACAACACTCTAGTATTAACCGTTCACCATGCTGCCCAACAAAAATCTTTTAAAATACTTATTTCTCCTGTCTGAGATTTTATACCTTTTGACTATCATCTCCCCATTTCCTCATCCCCTAGCCTTGGTAACTTTCCAACTCTCTGCTTTCTATGAGTTCAATCGTTTTAGATTCCAAATACAAGTGAGAACATATGGGATATGTCTTTCTGTAGCTGGCTCATTTCACTTAGCATAATGTTCTCCAGTTCCATCCATGTAGCTACAAATGACAGAATTTTCTTTTATTTTAAGGCCAAATATCATATTCTTTATCCATCCATCTGTTGACAGAACTTAGGATAATTCCAAAACTTGGCTATTGGGTACCATGCTGCAGTAAACATGGGGTGCAGCCTTTCCCCTTGACTTTGCTGAAAACCTACAATTGCTCTAGCAGGCAGTCTGGAAAGGGATTTTGAGATTCTCAGCACACTTCCTTTGCACTTCCACTTGACTTTCATTGCCCCTTCCACTCCCATCCCTTATTCCTATTTTGTCCAGGCCCTGACCTAGCAGCTAGGGGAAGTAGAGGTAAGAGAAGGGAAGAGGAGGAAGAAGAGGAGGAGGAGGAGGAGAAGGAGGAGGAGGACGAGGAGGAGGAGGAGAAGGAGAATGTGCCGAGAACAACAGTCTTGTACCACAGAAATCTTATACAGCACAAAAAATGGCTCTTCTCATCAACTGACAAAAAGACTACAGTTGAAAAAGTTGCATAATCAAATACCAAGGCAGAAGACAAAAGTGTTTTCTAGTGGCCTCACACCAAGCCATTGTGCTCTCCAAGGACCCTTGCCTCATTCATCTCCCCTGACCCCCATCTCCAACTCTACTTGGCACCACCTGAAGTCCCAGGGACCTGGAATCTCACACTGGGTACAGGAACTTAGGCCTTCAGGACACAGGACTCGTACCAGAAAGCATACCTGTTCATGTTTTCAAAGTTCTGTTTCATCTCAGCACAGCGGAGCTCCATTTCACTGGAGAGCTGGAAAGGAGGCCAGCGTTAACAGTACAGGATTGAGGCCCTCAGCCCCACTCTGATCTGTGTCTTCCGCAAAGTCTTCCTAATTCACAGGGACAACCCCTCCCCACACCTGTCCTGAGTGGGTTCTGCAGTGACAAAGGGTGCATTATTGCCAAGAAAATGGAAAAACTCCAGCCTTGCTCATGGCTATTTGTACCTAGTCTGTTCATACCACTGATGCATGAAAATCACCTCTTTCCCTGTTGCCTGTCTGTGGGTCTGGTTTCCCCTGCTAGACCATCATTTTGTTGTAAGATTGTGGCATTTGGATCTTGGACAGATGATCCAACTGGGAAGTCATTTATTGAGCAAAGGGCTTGGCTAGAAGAGTCAAAAAAGCCTAACACGCAGATCCTGCTTTCAAGGAACTTAAAGCCCAGTGTGACTCAATCCTTGTTGACAGCACAGTTGGGTTGTAGCAGACATGACACATCAGATCCTCTTGTCAGTGTCTCAGGATGAATGGACACATCAAAGCCAGTCAGGGCCAATGGTCAGCTAAGATAAGGGTTCAGGGCTTGTCATGGTCCTTCTCTGACTACTGTGAGGAGGAGGGACTGCCTGGAACAACCAATAGGTCAGCACCAACAGCTGACCAGCATGGGGCCAACCATCACTCCTCCCTTCTGCAGGGCCACATCACAAGTTGGGGTGTTCACAAGTGGGAATATTTTCAAGATCCCAATCTAGGGTCCCTCCCTGGAGATGATCTCTAATGATGTCTTCTCCAGGGCCTGTGCTCATGAATTGAAATGTGCTTGATGGCCCAGCACTGTTGAGCTGAGTAATCTTATGCAAATGACGTAACTTTCCCTAGCTTCACTTTCCCTTCTTGATAAAGAGACATCAACTTGGTGGGGTTTTTTCAGAGAAATAGGATAATGGAGATCTCTTATGAGTCATAAGTTCAGTCACTGTAGGATTCAGATCTGCCTGGGACAAATAAGAGGATGAAAGGCTGCCTTCCAGGAGGTAGGACCTCACAAATAGATTTCAATAACACTTTGTCAGGTGCCATCAAATCTTATCCAACTCATAGTGACCCTCACAGGGTTTTCAATGGCTGATTGTTTCAGGATTGCACAGGAGTGGATTGCCACGTCCTTCTTCCGGTTTTGTGATGCTGGGGACCAAATCTGGGTCCTCAGAGAGTGCAGCACAGCACTCTACCAAATGAGACTAGGGTAGATATTTCTGAGCCTGGCTGTGAAAGCATGCCCCTGCTGGTACTATTGGGGAGAGCCTGGCAAACTCTGAACCTTGGCTCAGCACAAAGGCCAGATGGGAAGCGACTGGCACCCCCTAGTGTAGAGAGCACAGTGTCACTGCAAGTTCTTGCAGTCATGGATGAGTATGGATTCAGAGTCTGTAGCCATATCACTGTGGTATCTAATCCTGACTGATCTCTGAAGCTAAGCAGGGTCAGGCCTAGCTAGTACTTGGATGGGAGACTACCTGGGAACACCAGATACTGTAGGCATGGGAGAAGGACCCGACAACCCACTCCCAAAAAACAATCAGCCATTGAAAGCCCTATGAATACCAGAGGAGCACTAACAATAATATTTCACCTGCTGTACATAGGGCCACTGTGAGTCAGACACCAATTTGGCAGCACCTCACAACAATAACAATGGAGTCAGAGAAATACTACTGGGTACATGGTCCTATCTTCACAGTCTTGTCACCTGAACAGCATGGCTCACTGGAGTAAAGTGCTTGTCATTTTGATTGACATATATATGGGTGATCAGAAAATATTAGTCTTACCTTATCCATAAAGGTGTTGGCTAATGCAAGGATCACTTACCAATTTCTGGGCAGACTGGTGGTCTCTGTTCATTTGTTCTATTATTGCTGTCAGCTCAGAAATCTGCTCCTCAAGGTTAGAAATGATTTCAGTCCTGTGGGACAAGTAATTCTTCTATCATCCACCAGGCTTACCATTCTATGCCATCAGGTGCCTGGGTTGCCTGACTTTGTTCTGATGAGAGCCAGGCCATGTTCTGTGCCTGCTCTGCCACTAGGGGGTGTGGAGGGTGGGATAGACGGGTGCTATTGAATAAGCTACTTTAAAGTAGGGTGGTTGAACCTCAGGTACAGCCTTTTGGGTGAGGTAGCTAGGAGTGAGCAGGGTGGTTTGGTGCCTTACGGAGTAGAAGGGAAACAGGAATATGGCAGACACTTAGAGTTTGATCTTGATTTGGTAATGAGAGCTGAAATGAGGAGGGAGGAGTTTAGAGAATTGGGAAATGAGAAGGTGGGGGAATAGGATGGATGCTGACTGAGTCACAGACAAGGAATGGGCCGGAGATGGGACAAAGAGGGGATTTAAAAGAGTGGCTTTCAGAACATATAGTGTTTTTCTGTGTTTCTGAGTCTGTGGCAGCCATAGTATCTGCAGATTATTCTGCTCTGTCTGGGTGAGCTACAGTAAACAGGGCGGCAGGTGATGCTATGTGCAGTGGAGCTGACAGGAGGGCCTCACGGCAAGAGGGTTTGACCCCTTGGTCCATCATCTTCCATGTTTAACTGGGCACAGAGAGGATATGAAGTGAGAAAGAAAGAGAGAAGACACAGAAGAAGAGGGTGCCAGGGTATGAGGCAGTTTAATAGGGAACCCTTATGTTTTGATTTTTGTTGTTGTTTTGGTTTGGTTTTGGTTTTGCATTGCTGGGGAATGAACCTAGGGCCTCATGCAAGCTAGGCAAGTGCTCTACCACTGAGCTACATCCCTAGTCCAGAAGACTAATCTTTTGAACACGATGTTCGGTGTAAGCAATACTCACAGCTTTACCAGGGGACAAAGCATGCGTGGGCTATTTATTATCTTTTAAGCTACAACTGGTGACCAACTTCTTATGAGGCCAAGAGGTAGCTGTGCGTAGCAGCTCAACTATGGATGCAGGACCTACTCCCTTCCCACAGAGGGCCATAGATCATCAGGGAAAAGAAAATGGAGGCTAAATACCCCCAGTGGCTGGGAAGACAGACAGTGGGGTCTGGCTTCTCTGGGCCAGCTCAGATGAGTGCAATTCCATGGCATAGCCCCACACCCAATCTGAGGTCACCACTGCTAATGGTTTGGATGTATCCTTTCTATACATGAACAAAGGTGTGTGTGTGTGTGTGTGTGTGTGTGTGTGTGTGTGTGTGTGTGTGTGTGTGGTGTGTGTGTGTGTGTGTTTCCTATTGTTGCTGTTGGTCTTTTAGATTCCTGTCTTGGAAAAATAGTTCTCATAGCAGATTAAAGCTAAAATAAAAGACACGGGGAGAGCCATTCCACAGTGCAGGTATGAAGTAAGATGCCTGAACCCAGGCAGGATAGTGGGAAGGAGAAGGTAAGGAAGAGAGGTTTAGGAGGTAGAAGTGAAAGGATACACTTGGTACGGCATTGGAGGGTAGTGAGCGGGTGGGGTTTCAATGTTAGATAGAAGGCTATGCACTCAACAGGACAGAGCAGGGTCAGAATGTTCCAATACTACCTCTCCTAGAGACATGAATTGAGTGGTATTTTTTGACTATGGATAAGAAATATGGAGTAAGGAATATGAAAAGAGATGGACACTCCAGCCCCACAGAACCCCTGACTTGACTCTTAATTCATGCTCCAAATCCAGACCATATTATGAATATGTCATCTCTTCCTCACTCTGGGAATAACTGCTTTTGTTAATTCAAATCACAATAATTTGGTTTACATCCTTGGAGCATCCTCAGAGCAGGGACCTGCGGCCCGGGTGTGTACTTCAGGGGCTTATCCTTGAGGCTGGGCAGGCCCATCCAGCTCTGGGGAGCTGGTGTTGGTCCAAAGACATTACCTGGAAAATGTGACTCTGTCCAAGATGTCAGAGTCCAATTGCTTTTTCCTATTGAACATCTCATCTCCCAAGGTGACTGAAATCTTCTCTCGATTCCGAACTATTTGATAGCCAGGTGACACATTGATCACTTCCTAGGCACCAAAGTGGAATGCAAAATAAACTTACAGACCTGGGGTGCTGAGATTCTTCCAGATCTGCTACTGCCTTACTCAGCAAGTTCCTGCTTAGGGGCCCAATTCCCTTCCATGCCTCTCCTAGTCTCCACTCACACAAGTCCATGGTATAGCCCCACCCCCAATCCGAGGTAACCGCTGCTAATGGTGTGGATGCATCCTTTCCATACATGAACAAAGGGTGTGTGTGTGTGCGTGTGCGTGTGTGTTTCTTCTATTGTTGCTGTTGGTCTTTTAGATACCTGTCTTGGAAAAATAGTTCTCATAGCAGATTAAAGCTAAAAGAAAAGACGCAGGGAGAGCCATTCCACAGTGCAGGTATAAAGCAAGATGAGAGCCAATCTCAATGCTCAACTGGCTTCTGGATGGCCCGTGGGACCTCTCAAGCTCAATGGTGCTGAACTGGGCCTTTGGTGCCCTGCTCCACACTCTGCCCCACAGCCTTCCCTGTTCTTCTGTGTCCTCCATATGGCCAGAGCCAGGAGGCAGGGAGGCACTGTGAAGACCTCTCAGGTTTTGGAACTGGACAGGCCTGAGTGTAAATCTTTGGCTCTGTCGCCAACCTGTAGCTATTCAACATCTCTGTAACTTATTTCCTCATCAGAAAATGGGAGCAACACTGCTTCCTCAAAGGGCTTTTGTGAGGGAAAATAAAATCACATATTGAGGAAATGACTAGCATGGCTGTAGAAAAACAACAACAAAACCCTAAGGCAAAATATCTGTTTCTCCTCTTTCACCACTAGATGCGAAGACAGAGTTGTGGCAGGGCTACCAGCTGGTGAGGACTAGGTTAAGATGATAGCTCCTAGAGCTGTGCAGGACCTGGCAGCATTGAGTCCACTGGGACCATCTCTAAGTGCATCTCTGCCTCCCTCCCCAGGTCCATCTCCACAGCCTGCGCTGACCCAGCTCAAGGCTCCTTTGTCTTGCACTTGGGCTCTCAGGATACCCTCCTGACTGGCCTGTCTGCCTTCGGTAGGCCTAGTTTGTCATCCTCTCCATCTGGAGGGAGATTACATTTCTGTTTGTTTGTTTGCTTGCTTGCTTGCTTTTCTCCTGCCCATTAAAGACTGCATGATCTTAGTAAGTTGTTGTTGTTAGATGCCATCGAGTCGGTATCTGACTCATAGCGACCCTATGTACAACAGATGAAACACTATTGTCGTGCTTCTTTACTATTCATAGGTTTTCAATGGCTGATTGTTTTTTGGGAGTAGGTTGTTGGGTCCTTCTCCCAAGCCTACAGCCCCTGCAGGCGGTCTTTCATGCAAGTACTAACGAGGCCTGACCCTGCTTAGCTTCTGAAACCTGACAGGATCCAATGCCACAGTGGTACAGTTGCAGTAGCCTTTGTTTAAGGGAAAAAAGAAAATGGGAGGCAGGACTCAAATCAACCAAACAACCCCCCCAGAAAATAGTTAAAAGTACCCATAATATCCCACCAGAGGGCGCATTTTCTAAAATGTGAATCTTACTTGGTCCTGTCGGAGTCAAGACCCATAAAGACTCTCCTGTGTACACCACAGGGAGAGGCCTACGAGACCTTCTGGGTTTGATCTCCATCTCTTTCCCCAGCTCCCTCTTGCTCCAACTCACCTCAGGTGTCTGGATAGCCTGTGGACCCAGGATTTCTGGCTCTCCATTCATGCAGAGCGTTTCCTACATCTGGGCATAAGCTGTACCCTGGCCTGGACTAGAGGTCACCAACTGGCTTCCCTGGGACACTCCCACTGCCTTGCATAGGGCAGCAGAGAGGAGCTGAGGTGAGTTATGGTTTGGTCACTGACCAGCTGTGTATAATGGGCTCTACCAACAGCACCTGTTCCCAGGATCATTGCAAAGATTCAGTGAGGTAAGTGTGTGTAAAAGACCCATGCTTACCCATAGTAGCTGCTGGATACATGTTGTCCCCTGCCCTTTCCCCATTTTTACTCACAAAGGGGGATTTCCTGCTCTCCTCTTGCCTTCCAAAATGATCTTTCTCTCTGCAAGAGAAAGACATGCTCAGAAAGCAACCAGAGCACTGGGAAGTCCAAAGCATAGGAGCTGCCCCTGATGCCATGACAGCTAACCTCTGTTCTTTCAGCCCCAGTTGCCTAACCTTGTCAGGGGATCCCTAGAGTAGCTGGGGAATCCATGGATCCGGAGCCATTGGTGAGGCTGAAGTCCAAATGGGCCTCACTGTGCAATTGCCGTGTGGACAGGGCTCCATTCCTCTGAAGACTCTTAGGGTAAATCTCTGTCTTCTTCAGCTTCTAGAAGCTGCCTGTGTCCCTAGTGGACTTGCCCTTCATCTTAAAAGCCAGGAATCACTTCATCCCTGCTTCTGTGGTCACATCTTCTCTCTGACAATTTGACTTCCTTTTTTACGTAGAAGGATCTTCATGATTACGTTGGAACCACATGGAAACTTTGGGATAACCTCTCCATCTCAGTCAAGGTCAGCTACTTAGCTATCTCAATTCCAGCTGCAACTCTAGCTCCTCTTTGGCAAGGAACACCACATGCCAAGTGTTCAGGGATTCAGATGTGGACATCTCTGGGGGCCATTGTCCTTTCTACCACATTCCTCACCTGGTTGCCTTCTCTGGGCTCATATGCTCCCACTCTCTCCTCGCTCCCTCTATTTGTGCCATCCTGGCCTCTTCCCTATCCTGGAAGAGGCCAGACAAGCCAAGCAAGTTCCCCTTCAGGGCCTTCTCTCCTACTGATCTTTCATCCAGGAGCACCTGTTCTAGATATCAGTATGGCTGCCGCTGCCAGCCTTTACACAGGGACTTGCCCTGACCACTCTACAGAAAAAAAGCACACGGCATTCACATCTCCTACCTGTTTGCTTGCATTAATTTTCTATACAGCACTGCCAACCTTGGATGTACAAACTTGCTTATGATTACCTCCCACCTCACTAGAATGTAAGCACCAGGAAAACAGACACTTTATCGTGTTCACAGTGCCTGAAGCAGTGCCTGACAAATAATAGGTGCTCAATAAATATTCTTCAGATAAACACATAAATAAACAAATAAATGGAATACAAAGATTCGTGGAAAGATCTAAAACTAAGTTATACTTCTAAGCTTATTACTTGTAAAAAATTTAATTTGTGATTATAGATGCAATCTATAGAAAACCGTAGAGTAACCAGCTAAGGTGAGTCACTGCCGTAAGTATGTGGGAAGCTCCTCAAGGCTCTGTGCCTGTGATAACACTCCTCCCTTTTAGGGCAGGAAGCAGCTATGGAGGGCATCCCCACTGAGAGCTCATACGTAGGGAGTTTGGGAGCTGGGAATGCAGACCACAGAATCTATGTGTAGCACTGTGGATTTCCTTCAGGGGATTGTGGATTCTGACAATCCTATTATATCTCTGGCAGAAAATTAGTTCAAGACAGGTAGGGTTGTGAAGGGGTCAGGGATGAACAGGGAAAAGAAAACAGAGGCCGAATGCCCTCCCTGGCTGGGAAGACAGAGAATGGGGTCTGGCTTCTCTGGGCCAGCTCAGATAAGCTCAGATACACGGGAGATTATTTTATTCACATGCCCCCAAACCATTCCTGTCTCATTGACTGTTGGGATTTTTAAAATGCACCCCATAACTAGGGTCCCTCATACTAGCATGAGGGACTGACCTCTAGGTGACCCCAGGGCCACATCCCACTCACTCACTCCTACCTCCCATCGAGTGAGCAAAGATGGCCCCTGACCAGCCTGACCAGCCTCAACCACCTCAACTTTGATTGGCTACCCCTAGCACCCCAGTTAAATAACTGCCCCTACCTGGCAGGTATGACAGTTTACCTGCTGTACCTGTCAGGAATGTGCCCTGATTGGCTAATCCCAGTACATGCCCCTCTCCAGGAGCCTATATAAGCAGGGCTCCTGGACTTCCTTCACTCCACCACCATTCTCCGTCCTTCAACTGCTGCTCGGACCCCATCACCTTGATCCAGCGCTTGCCAATCCAGCAGAAGATCTCCAAGCAAGCCGACGTGTCAAGACCAGGGACCCAGAAGTGCCAAAGGCTACAAGCAAGCCACGAAGAGCCTCCCAATTCCTCCCATCCTTGGGAAGAAGGGGGGCAGAGAAGGTGAGCTGTGAGAGTCAAGACCTCCAGCCAAGGACCTCCAGCCCAGCGGGCCTCCAACTGCTTGTAGCTGTGCCTTTAAGGCTGAGCTGTACCACCAGTGAGCCTGCAGCATTCTATGCCGCAGGCTTAAAGCTAGCACTTTAGCACTTGACAGAGGCTGCTTGCTGGTTGCACCCCACTTGGGGAGTAACGCAATAAACTTTCCCTCTCCTGTTTCCCGCAGAAGGTCTCCCGAGGTCCTTCTTTGGTGCCTCCGGCCACTACACCAACTTGGTCCAGTGGGTCCCTGATACCTACTCGGTGTTTGGGCAAGGCTCTGACCTCTGCCCGGCCTGAGCTCAACCCCGACAATTGACCAAAAAACACTTACTTTGGAGCAACAACAGGTGTGATTTGTGCTTGGGATTGGTGTTCTTTTGAAGTTGGTTCAAGAGGACTTAGCCTGAAAGTGAAAAATATGTAGCTAAAAAGTGAACGCTGGAGATTCCGATTCCGATTCAACACTCCACATTAAGTTTATCCCCACAGTGGAACAGGTGGTTTGATAATCGGGATCCTGAAGATCTGAGACCTTGAAGACCTCAGGCCCAAGGCACCAACACTTGTCCACCGTTCCAGGGAGTCTCCAGGTTGGCAGCACAGCTTGTCCCCCAGGTCCCAAGGTTTCTGTCTTACAGGAAGTGGGCAGATACTTTTTGGTTGGGAGCTCCACTTCTGTTGCACTAATGCTGAGATTTCCTTATTTAACACAGTATTGAGCTCAGGTAGGACTGGCAAGTTCAGGTACAGCCCACAGGCCAGCACAGAAGGCCATGAAAGCTAGGCTTTCTGGCCCACTGTGGATTTTGCTGCCAAGCTTATTGTTGTGGAAATCTTGTGAGACAAAGAAGGGTACAAGTGCAAAGCAAGCCCCCTGCACCTGCCCCACCCCAGATAATCCTTACTTGGGCCTCACTGTGCATGTCTTCCTTGGTGGCCGAGGAGTCTTGATCAGTTTCCGTGGCCCTGTGTTCCAGGGGTCCCAGCAGGTGCAGTAGATAAGAGGGTTGGGGTACATGGCTCAAGTCAAGGGCAGTCTTTGCTGAAATGGGAAAAACAACAGCAGAGAGTTAAGTCACTTAGAATCGAAGTAAAAATAGTGGCAAACTAGGAAGAACCAATGGAAGCCCGAAAGAACAATGGTGGATGCTGATACGGTGTAGTGTCCCAACTGTCGATGAACACCTCACTGCTTGCTCCTTGATTTGAAAGCAGTTAAATTTTACTATAATTGAGTTCTTACGGTGAGCCAGGTGCGCAGTTAGTGATCAAGTATTGCTATCTCAATTTTACAAATGAGGATGCAAAGAGAAGTCACAGAGGTAGCAAGTTACAGAGTTCAGAGCAAACATGGTTCCCTGGTTCCTAAGCCCTTGCTCCTTTATCAGGCCACACTAGCTCTCCCTTGAGTGATGAGGACGTCCCACAGCAACTCCTGTATAAAACTTCCTGAAAATTAGCTCTGTTTCTCCATCAACAGGGCAAGTGCATCTCCCCATTTCTCATCCAGGTCGTCTGCCTCAATTGAGGAGAAGAAATCTTCCCTGGCTCCATGAAGACAAACCCCTTATTATGAGGCACTACATGAAAAACAAGTACCAGACAAACATGAAGTCTTGACTACAGTTGTTGGTCTTCATTCTTTTTGAGGCCCCGGCTAATATGGGAATGCAGAATTTAAAAAGTTTAATTCCAGAAGTGTACGAAAATTGGAGAGGAGACAATATTGCACAGGGGTCAATATTGTCCTCATAATTTGGCCCCATAATTAAGACCTTCATCATAGTATGCTGTGACCTATGTGCCCACAAAGGGGTGATGAAGAAGGAGCCAATTCACAGTCAAGGATCCCAAAAGACTTAACTCCTGAAATTTGTAGATATTCTGAGGATATCAACAGGCAGTTGACAGAGCTGTTAGGGAACATGGTAGGATGAACAGTGTCCCCCCTCCCACCTCTACCCGCAAATTTGGTTTTGTCTGAATCCCCAGAATCTGTGACTATAAGACCTTATATGGAAAAAGGGACTTTTCAGCTGTGATTAAAGATCTTGAGATGGAGAGATTATCCTGGGTTATCAGAGTCAGAGAAGATGGAAGAAGAGCGATTGACGAAAGGCACTATAAGTCAGGGAATTTGGGCAGCCTGTAGGGACTGGAAAAGGCAAAAATATAGCTCTGCCAACACCTTGGTTCCAGCCCAGTGAGATGCCATTTCAGACTTTGCCCTCTAGAACTATTAGATACAATAAATTGGTGTTGTTTTAAGCCACTACATTTGTTATGAATTGTTATTAGAGAAATAATCTAAAATGTTGAAGAAAATGGCAACAAAACACAGAAACCTAAGAAAAGTAAAAAATATGCAATTACAACAGTTTAAAAAATTGCATAAGAAAGTAAACATAATTATAGTTATAGTAAGGTACACTTCCATGCACCAATATGCTGTTGTAGACACTTAATACTGATATAACCAAAAAGTGAGTTGCGACCACACTGGATGAATGGAGGAGGGAATGGAGGAAGGATGTACAAGAGCTAAATCCTCTTTCACTATACCAGGAAATCTTTTTTTTGTTGTTGTTGTTGTTGTGCTGAGTTGTGTCCAACTCATAGCGACCCTCATAGGGTTTTCAATAGCTGACTGTTTCAAGATTGCCTAGGGAGTGGATTGCCACATACTTCTCCCATTTTTGTGGTGCTGGGAATCGATCTTGGGACCTCAGAGACTGCATATTGGCGCTCTACCAACTGAACTAAATCCCAGCCTAAGAGGTCAATAGAGAAGGTCTAAAATTTGAAAAATTGACAAACTGGGCTAGACAAACTGGTGCAGCTCAATTGTAGAGCACTTGCCTAGCATGTGTGAAGCTCTGGGTTCAATTCCCAGTATGTGTGTGGGGGGTAAATTATTTAGAAGAATGGTATTAAATTCCAAAAGAAATAGCTAAAGGAGTTGAAAATAATTGCCCCTAAGGGACATTCTGAGGAGTAGAAAAGACAAAAACTAACTTTTCCCAATGAATTTTTAATGCTATTTGTTTTTTAAATGGTATCCACACATACTTTCATAAAAATATACACACCAAAAAATGTTAGGAGAACCAATAGCCCAACAGAAATATTACAATGATATCAGATTTAACTTCAACCTCCAAGTCAATGACTGATTTCAATACTACACTGGAATAATTTTGCTTAAGATTCAGATAAAAATGAAATAACCTTTTTCTGTAACATGACTGATGCTTGAGAAACCCAGGTATGTTGTCCAATGACTTGTAGAGTTAAAGAGGACCTGATGATTGAATTTCCTTCACAGATGAGGACATTGAGCCTGAAAGATATGAGGTGGCTACTCACCCACTTGTAAATGCAGATTTAACAGCATGGAGACTTGCAGGCTCCCATGGGGAGTACTGAGCTAAATGCTGGAGGGTCCTGGAGATGTGGACCTTGTCCACAGGGATCCTACAGTTAGTACAGTAGTCAGTAGGAGACCTGAGGGAGCTGTAGCTCTGCAGAGGCAGGAGACTTGGCTAGAAGAAAGGCAGGGTGTGCTGGGGGCAGTGGAGTTTTATGTAGCTGTCAAATGATATTTACATGGATTTAAGTGGTCACTTACAATCTGTGGAAGGATTGAGGGTTTACTCGGCAGTAGAGCATTTGCCTAGCATGCATGAGGCCCTGGGTTGCAGCCCCAGCACTGTAAAGCAAACAAACAAAACCAGACAAAATCTGCGGAAACATGAAGTGCATATAAAAAAGACATAAAACAATATGTATGCCATGGATACAATTCTGTGTAAATGTGCACTTATGTGGACAAACTTTAGAAAAGACTATATTAAGCTCGGTGTGGTGGCACATGCCTGTTATCCTGGCTACTGTAGAGACTAGGGCAGGAGGATTGTGAGTTTGAGACTATCCCTTACTACATAGAAAGTTCAAGGCCAGCTTGGGATACACAGTGAGACTCTGCTTCAAAATAAAATTTAAAAAGGGCTGGGGGATGAATAATAGTGGTACTGTGCTTACCTAGCATATACAAGGCCCTTTATTCAATCCCTAGCACTGCAAAAAAAAATTAAAAATGAATATGGTCCAGAATGCCAGGATTATAACTTTTTCCCCATGACATTCTTTACTAAAATTTTGCTTGGGTTTACCCTTCCCCCTCCTCCTTTACTTGGGCTTTGAACCCAAGGCCTTATATGTGCTTTGCAAGTCCTCTACCACTGGGCTTCGCCCTAGCCCATTTTTTATTTTGGGACAGGGTCTCACTGAGTTGTGCAGGCTGCCTCTGGCCTCAAACTCACAATCCTTCTGCCTCCACCTCCTGAGTTGCTGGAATTATAGGCATGGGCCACTAGGCCTAGATTACTTGGGTTTTGAAAACAGATAGGACTGATTTTGCATAGAGGCTCTTCTACTTTGGTATGTGACTGCAAGAAACTTACTTTTTCTGAACCTCAGCTTCCTCATCTGCAAAATGAGGATCACTGAAGTTTATGATTCAGAGCACTGCTGTACACATTAAATAAAACCATATCAGGAAATCTCTTGGCACACTGCTTTACACATGGTGGTGGTTGTTCTTGTTATTGTTAGGTACTGTCCAGTCAGTATCTCAATCATAGTGACCCTATGTATGACAGACAAAACACTACTGTCAGTGCCTCTCTGCTATTCACAGGGTTTTCAATGGCTGATTGTTTTTTGGGAGTGGGATGCCGGGTCCTTCTCCCGAGCCTACAGCACCTGGTGTTTCCAGGCACTCTCCCATCCAAGTACTAACCAGGTCCAACCCTGCTTAGCTTCCAAGATCTGATGGGATCAAACACCACTGTGGTACGGCTGTTCTCCAGGATAGTGACTGCAGTTAGGAATATCACATACCTGTACAGCAGTATTTTACATATAGGAACTTTTCTTTCTACTTTTTTTGGAGGATAGTTTTATTTGTGTATATGATTTAATTGAAATAAGCTCATTGTAAGCAAGATCATACCAGAAAAACTGAAGGAAGTAAAAAATATCCAAAATACCTAGAGATAACCACTAAAAATATTTTGGTTAATGTCTTCCAGAATTCTCTCTAAAGAAACAGATTTATATAAATTTCTGTATGTGGAAACAAGCTATTCTTACATCCTAGACATACTTTTTTTGGACAATGTCAGGAACTTTTCTTATGTCAGTAACTGTGGCTCCATATCATTATTTTTTAAACTTAATTTTTAACAAGGGAGAAAAATGTAAATGTACCAAAGTAGATAAGAGTATAAGCCCATAATTCAACAATTAGCAATTTGTGGGTAATTTCATTTACACATGTACCTATTTCACTCCTCCAGCATCAGATTATTTTAAAGCAAATTTAAAGTAAATATTTACAAGTTGGAGATTTGTTTCCATGTCATCATGACTATAAATTTCTATTCTGTGAGTGGCCTCACTTATATTTTTAACCAGTTTTGCATTGACAAATGTTTGGTTCTTTCATTTTCCCCCCATTCTAAACAACACTTTGGTGTTTATTAATTTGCTTTTAGAAAGTAAAGTCCTTTCCTTCTAAGTACTCAAGGCAGTGATACTCAAAATATTTAACAATCAGTGATGCAGACTACTGGACAGTTGGAATGGACATGGGCTGTAGGGTGGGAACAGAGGCCCTAAACATCCCACTCCCTTCCACCCCATGCCAGTTGCTGAATGTGAGGTGGTCTGGGGGAGCCAAGGGAGGAGTTAGGACAACCAAGGTGGTAAGGAGGGCCTTGGACAATGGTGATTTAGATTAGCATCACAGTACTTCAATATTAAGTAACTGTCCTCGTCAGTTAAATATCAGATCTTCACTTTCAGCACCCTGAAATCAAGAGGGAACAGTTCTTTTTTGGTATCTTTCCTGAAATCGTGTGTGTGTGTGTGTGTGTGTGTGTGTGTGTGTGTGCGCGCATATATGTGTAAGCTTTGTTTATTTAACATAAGTGAGAGGATCTTTTGCACAGCATGTGGCACTTTGCTCTTTTCCTGTAAGATGATGTGTAGTAGAACTTTCCATATCAGCACAGATTGATCTCCTGCACTTATAGTTGCTTGACATTATATTGTATGGCTTTGAGATTATAGGTGTGTGTGTGTGTGTGTGTGTGTGTGTGTGTGTGTGTGTACTCTTTTCTCCTCTTCTTTTCCTTTTCTACATTTCTTCCTGATAATTTATGTGAGGCCCAGAGGGCTGAATGTGCCAGTTAGTGACACTGTAGCATAAACAACCAGCCAAAACCAAAACAAAACAAAACATCTTTTCCAAAGAGCTTACCTTGGACTATTCAAAGACTTGTTTTTCCCATGTGGTCTTTTCCCCAAGTGAAGAGTCTTATACAAACCACAATGTTATGGAGAAACTTTCCCCATGAACACAAAACCAGAGTTCATTTTAGTCCAAATCCATACGTTTTAGAACTCAGGACTGGAGTGGTTATCCCAAGTGGTTGAGAGGTCAAAACAGAAACTACACATACACAGTATGTATAGTGCAGAAACCAACTTCCAATGAATCCGGTGGAAGACTTTTACAAAAGGCTGAGCTGGCATAAGCAAGGACTTTCCTTCTAAAGACAATCCAGTTGTCTCCTAGTATTGCAATGAAAGTCAAACTAGAGGAGAAAGTCACCCCACCATTCAGTGCCCCTGACTTGTGAGGTTTCTCCTTGTGAAGGCAATAGCAGGTGAAGGTTTGTTTCTTCTATTGCTATGGAAACAAAATGGTAGCACCTCATTGGCTGAGGGAACTCTGTTCTTACAGAAGGTTGGTGAAGCAGCCAGTTAAATTCTGCAAGACTCAAATCAGTGACCACCCTCAACAGCAAAGAATTCAAACTAGGTTCCCACTTTCATCATCAGCCATGAGGCAAAATAAGCTTAAAATATATTTCCAGAGAGAATAGAATTAAATATAATCCTAGTCCTAATTGGCATATGGCCAGAGTTGCCAGGCAGAATTTGTAACAGATTTTAAATTTTTCTGTCATTTGCTCACAGAAACCTAGAACTCTAGGTAGTTTCCTCCTTGAATCTAAGCCTTTGAAATTTGTAAAAGTACAAATCCTCCAAGGCAGGAATCTTTTTCAGTTTTTTTTTTCTAATAAAGCTGCTTTTCTTCACTACAGAAAAAAGTACTTGCGTGTACATTTTCATTTGAATGCAACTTATTATAAGATACATGTTTTATAATAAAATTTGCATGAAATTTTCTTTTCTTTTATTTTCTTTCTTTCTTTTTTTTTTCTTTGCGGTACTGGGGGTTGAACCCAGAGCCTCATGCTTGCATGCTTTGCAAGTGTTGTACCACTGAGCTGAACTTTCAGCCTTTTTTTTTTTTTTCTTTTTGAGACAGGATTTCACTAAATTATGCAGACTGCTTCTGGTCTTGAACTTTTGATCTTCCTGCCTCTGCTTCCTGAGTCACTGGGATTACAGGTGCACACCACTACACCCATCTCTATTTGCTTTTCTTTTCTAAGTTAAGGCTGATTCTAATCCACTAGACTGATTTCATGATCCACTGACGCGTCAAAGCCCAGAGTTTACAAAACCTTGTTATAAATGCATTCATCTATTCAACTATACACTTATTGTCTCCTGCATGCCAGGCACTGTGGTTAGGTATGGAGATATACCTCAGGTCCTGTGCTCAAGAGAGCCTAGAGACTAGTGGGCAAACAAACAATAAGTCAGTTCATTCAAAGCATAATGAACCTTAAGTTAAGAGATTCATTGATGCAGTGGCAGTTTATAGCAAGGATGACTCCCGTACTAATGAGTCGGGCAATAGTTTTAATCTGAGAAGGTATCTGACTGGATCTATATACCAGAAAGATCAGTGTAGAGGAACAGTTGGAGGGGCTAAGACAGGATGCAGGGAGAATATGTAGGAGTCAGTGGCACAGGCCCACATGAGACCTAGCAGTGGCCCTGCTGAAGAGTAGCTGTGGGGATGGGCAGAAGACATAGGAGGACTTTGTCATTGATGGGATGTTATGGTGAGGGGGATGGAGAGGGCATGATGATCGTTTATGGTCTTTTTTTTCTCCTTTCTCAGTACTGGGGACTGAGCTGCACCCCTAGCCTCTTCTTCATTTTTAGTTTTTAAATTTTGAGTCATGGTCTTGTTAAATTGTGCAGCAAACTCACCATCTTCCTGCCTTGGCCTCTCAAGTTGGGATTACAGGAATGCATCAGGGTGCACAGCTTGATTCCTGGGTTTCTACCTTGAGCAACTGAATCAGTGGTAGCACCACTGACTGACACAGGAAAGTCTCGGAGTTGAAAAGTTTTAGGGAGAAATCATGAGTTCAGTTTTGGACATGTTGAGGTGCCAGGGAGATACCCAAGTAGTGATGTTTACTACAGAGTTTGCTACCTATTTCAGGAGTTTATAAGAAGAGTCTGAGTTAGAATATAGGGTTAGTAGTCTTCAGAGTGGATATTTCAAATGCAGGGAGTGAGTGATTTACATAGGGAGAGGGCATCATGTGAAGTGCCTAGAATTGAACCCTGAGGAACACTGGTTCTTACAGCAACATTTCTCACAATGCAAACCATGGATTAGTTAAAATACATATGTTCTTGTTGTTGTTAGGTGCCGTCGAGTCAGTATCCGACTCATAGCGACCCTCTGTACAACAGGGGAAACACTATTGTCAGTGCTTCTCTGCTATTCATAGGGTTTTCAATGGCAGATTGATTTTTGGGAGGGGGTTGCCAGGTCCTTCTCCCAAGCCTACAGCTTCTGGTGTTCCCAGGCGGTCTCCCATCCAGGTACTAACCAGGCCCCACCCTGTTTAGCTTCAGAGATCTGATGGGATCAGATGCCACAGGGCTACAGCTGCAGAAAATACATATAGCTGTTACTTAATTAGTGGCTGATGTCAGAGAGGTCCATTAAAATTTATGAATTACAAAGTGTGGAGGCAATGCAATCAGAGTTGATGCAAGGATTCAGCAACAGCCCTGGGGAACTGGGCTCTCTTATGCCGTCCTCAGTGTATTCACTGAGGGAAGCCTTGTGGTTGCGATGTGGCTGCCACAACTCCAAGTGTCATGAACAGACTAGGTGGACAGATTTTCAAAGCTTAAAAGGAGGAAAAGAAATTACGAAGAGAATAGTCACATCCATCACCATTTAAATTGGATATCTACTTTGAGGCTGTTTAGCATATAACAATTTAATTTAACCCATTTTTATGATTAATAAAAAAAGAAGGATTTGGATTTTGAATGAAGAGTGGCTGAATACAAAGATAGAAAGGAAGTGTTTGCTGAAGGAAAACCACTGCCACTTGATTTGGCCAAGGCTTAACACTGATAACCACCACTTTGGGCTAATTTTCCTCCCCACCTTTTCTCACTTTTGGACACAGCTACAGCTTTGTCGCCTGTAGCCATAGCCCTGTGGCATCTGATCCTGTCAGATCCTGGAAGCTAAGCAGGGTCGGGCTAGCAACCCACTCCCAAGAAACAATCTGCCATTGAAAACCCTATGAATAGCAGAGAAGCACTGACAATAGTGTTTCGCTTGTTGTATGTAGGGTCACTGAGTTGGACACTGATTTGACAGCACCTAACAACAACAACAACAACAACAACAACACAGCTTTGTCAGCTGAAAAAACAGCAGAAGGAAGGAAATGAAGACTTTTAAGGGCTGTCAAGTGCTCTTTGATTATTTTGGGAAACACTGGCATTCCCAGTGTGTTCTCCAAAGCAATGCGCCTCAGTATTTTGGAAAAGGGGTGGAGGAGGCCAGAATACTGACAGTGTAACAAAGTGCAAATTGAATAAATGAATGAGACTTAACAATCCATACAGTTACATTATCTAAATGAGTCTGCACATTAGTTGAGGAAAGGGACACCATCGTGCATGATGCCACAGCCCTTGCGGGTAGCAAATGTGATCGGCTATGAGAAGTTAGAAGCTTTTGTTTACCTGTCTTTGTAGCTCTAAGAAAATATTCCATGTGGAAGAGAGTGTTCTCTTAAAGGAGTGTGCAATTATCTCCAACCTGCTCAATCCCCTCTGATCATTTCTTGTCTTTCAAGTTCTAACTCTAGGATGCCATGGTAACTCTCATGGACACATTCAGCTGTTTCTAAATGGCCCCAACCAGGGAGCTACAGGAAGCATGTGAAATCCTGCAGTGCTACACTCACCCATAAAAAGAAGTCCCACTGTTTTGAGTCCTGGGCTTCAGAGGGCTCTGGATAGCACAGGTGCCCACAAAACCTGTTTATTAAAGAACACATGGCACTCGATCTGGAGCTCAGCTCTGGAATAACAGGATGCCGAATCCCTAAACAGTCACTCCCATCATTAACACTATTCAGATGTCAGAGAATGTTTCTCCACATCTCTTGCTCTTTATTTGCAAAATATAAATGACTGCTATGAAGGTTTGTGATTTGTGCTGTTGGTAAGGTCAGAGACAGACATTGCTTTGGAATGCAGGAGGGACTGGGTCAGCATAGTAACATGGAAAGGTAACCGCCAAAACCTCTTAGCACGAATGCAAGATTCATGTGTTATAAAATGCTGTGTCCCAGTGGTGCTGAGCATTCCTTTTTTGCTTCTTTTAATGCCTTAATTTTTGATCATCCAGGTGCTCATGTATTGATGTGGTATTTGCAAAAACTGTGTACGGTGGCTGAAGAACATTTTGCAATATGAATTCTGATTACTCTTAATTTTATAAATATGTAGGTCTAAATGGGCTGGGATTTAGCTCAGTTGGTAGAGTGCTGCGCTGCAGTCTCTGAGGTCTTAAGTTCAATTCCCAGCACTGCAAAAATGGGAGAAGGACCTGGCAATCCACTCCCAAGGCAATCCCGAAATAGCCGTTGAAAACACTATGAGGGTCGCTATGAGTCGGATACCGACTCGACGGCACCCAACAACAACAACAACAGGTCTAGATGGAACATGAATGATACCTGGTACCAAGTCTTCATTTCACTGGATAGACTGAAAGATTTTGTGGGAGATGGTGGAAACAGGTATGTAAGTGGTAGTGTGAATCATATGAAATTGAAATATTTGGTAAGAAATTCTGGCCCACTATATGTTTGATAAGAAAATCTTGCTTTTTAGTAACAGTGATTGTGGTGAGAAGGCAAGAAAATTAAATTTTGTGAAATAACCCTTTTTAATGTATTTGGGTTTATATATTTTTCACCTCACATTACTTTTTGCATGCTTGCTTGTACTTTTTTAAAAAACAAAAATGTTATGCTACTATTGGGCAATACCACCTGCCAGCCAATAGTTATTTTGGCACCTTCTGGTTGAAAATTTTGTGGCATTTTGGCCCTTATTTCATAAAATAGGGAAAAACAAACTTGACATTAGCATAATTCAAACTTAATGTAGTGAAAACAGAGATGGAGGTTAATATGATACTTAAAGCTCCAAATCTTTATCCTCATCAGAAAGTTTTTGGACTTAAATACTTCTATTATATTCATTTGTGAAAGAACACACACTTAAAGATGCAGAAAATATTACTAAACCTCCTACCAAAGAAGTAGAGTCTCCTTCAATTATTCCTCACAAAATGTTCACAATTCTACATGGATATTAAATGGGCTTCTAAAAATACAGAAGTTAAACTGTGAAAGAGAAAAGAGGCTATTTAGACCAAAAATATTCATATTTAGTTTCTTAGAAATAATTTCTAACTATAGCTATGAGCGTCAACAAAAAATTGTAGGCTATAAGAAAATAATTACACTTCTTGAATTTTCTCAAACTTAATATTTTCTTAACAATGACTTTAGATTTTACTTTTTGTTGCTAATATTTTAAGGAGCTCCTATAGTATACACAGACACCACCTATTCTGTTTTCTAAAAAAATTATGAAGTACATTAAGATCTGTTTACTACTTATGATTATTGTTGTTGTTGTTGTTAGGTGCTGTCAAGTCAGTATCTGACTCATAGCGACCCTGCGTACAACAGGCGAAACACTATTGTCAGTGCTTCTCTGCTGTTCATAGGGTTTTCAATGGCAGATTGATTTTTGGGAATGGGTTGTTGGGTCCTTCTCCCAAGCCTGCAGCACCTGGTGTTCCCAGGCGGTCTCCCATCCAAGTATTAACCAGGCCTGACCCTGCTTAGCTTCCAAGATCTGAAGGGATCAGACACCACAGGGCTCGATTATTAGTGGTTTATGTGTCTGTTCAACAAACAGAGGTTGTTTTCTAACCAAAAACAACATAAAAGCAAGACATAGTGCAGGATGATCTGTGTAGAGCTGGGACACAAACAGAGAGAGACAAAGAAAAATTTAGGAAGCTATTTTGTGTTTATTATCTGCTTTACATTTGACAAAGCAAAGGAAGGTGCACAGAGAGCTGTTTAACAAAGTTGAATTCCAGATATCACACAATGAGATTTCCCCAGCTGCCCTAAACAGAGAACACTGGTGCCCACTCCTAGGGACTATGCTTCACAATGCAATGTGACCACAGTTATAATACTGTGCCACAGCTGTGGGACAATAGAGCACAGGACCCTGTGCATCTGACAGCAGAGAGGTGGACCACTGGACATTGACAGCCCTAGTTCTGGATGTCAAAAGTTGACCACTTTTAAGTTAGAACCACCCAGTACTAATATGTAGTAGTCAGACAAAATATCAAGCTTTGAATACCGTATAAAATATACTTTTATAAAGAAAAAGCTCTTGTGAGCTGACTCTAACCTATTTCCTCCCTTGCGAAAGTCAGATTATTTATGTCAAACCAAAGGCAGTAGCATAAAACTTTTTAAAAAACTACTTTAACAATGGTCATAAACTTCTCCCTTAAGATCCATATCTAAGGCTACTTATATAATGTTTGGGATCTTTACAATTCAGGAGAACCTTTAATTCTGAGCACACAGAGATTATCTCTCCTAGTAGATAAAAGGATACCCAGAAATACCTGAGATATAATCACTGAAAATCTCATTGAAGGACAATTAAAAAAAATATTGGGGTTCCCCATACTGGCATGAAAGTACATATCCAGCTAATTCCATCAAAGCTGGAACATGACCAGTGTCAAAGCATAACAGAAACTGAGGAGGAAATGGCTGTAAGGGTCCAGCTCCTCTTGCAGACAATTCTAATAGAGGTTCTCAGGCTATACCAAAAATGATTTGGGGTAGAAACTTCAAAAACAGCAAAACTTGATTTTAAGACAGGATTCATTTCTATAGACAAACATGCACCAGTATACAATTATTGTGTTTCTAACAGAACACCAATATCAATCTAATTTTCAGAAATCTAAGTCTGGTTTTCTTTACCCAGATGTTGCTTATTTGGTTGCTAATACACCACTCTACCTCCAGTGATCATTTAGGCATTGATTATAAAAAGGTATACAAGTTATACTCAACAAAGAACACTGTAAAATCTAGCTTAATATATAGCAATTTATATAATATACATATAAATCTGATAATTTAACACTCACTACTACTCCCTGACCCTACATTTTCCTACTTCCTGATGTTTCTTGGAAACTGTAAATGTCTGGGGAACAGGAAGAGAACTTTCTTAGGGAACAAATAAAAAGCTTTAAGTGTTGGCTAACGAAGCACCCCAGAATTATAGAGTAGAAATTCGGATGCCATTTTTAGAAAGGTGAACTGGAATATTTAGGAAGTTTAAATATCAGGAATTCTTCTGTTTTAATGCCTGCCCAATTCAGGGATACCTACTGACCTAGAATCCTCTGTGAATGTGTGCGTGTATGCTCTGCTGACAGCAGCATGACTGAGCAAAGGGAAGAGAAAAGGAGGGGACATCTCTTTACCCTTTGTTTTGGAGAAATTTACTTAGAAAAGTTTTATCAAAAGAGTCTAAAAAGTACAGAAAACTCATACATTCTTACCATTGCATGTATGTTGGTTTTCCTATCCTTTTGAGCACACAGCTCTTTATGTAGGGGAGGTGGCTCAAGAGGAGAGAGGAAGGGACTCTGCAGCCTGGAAAAAGGGTATGGGTGGAACCACAGGAGCAGACATTAAGAACTCTTCAGAAAACTGCCTTTCAGTTAAGTCAGAATAAAGGAGCAAAACATTTGCAAATTAAGCACCAAAAATACCAAGTAACACACCTCCTATTTTCATAAACAAAAGAATTAGTCCCTTCCCTCTTCTTCTCCCCATCAAGTCTACCATGTAAAGGTATTTCTTCCTGAACAGCCCAACCAAGACAAAGCCATGTCATCTGATGAGGAGCAGACATTGATGGCAGCACTCAGAAAACAAGATTGGTTTCGTCCCAATTCGCAGCTTTGCATCACACTGCTGAATGCTGAAATCTAATCTTATGGTCTCATTTTGTCATTTCAGATTGTAAAAGATAGCCCCAGAGAAAAAGAAGGTTTAACTATGCCATGTAAAACTTCATTCTCTGATTCTACAGATACCAAGAACGAGACAGATGTATTTTAATTTACATCAGGAAAAAAACAAAAACAAATAAACAACAACAAAAAACCCACACTCTCAAAGCAAGCACCTGGGCCTGACTTCAATTTATAATAATTTAATGTGCCTGAGAATTTTTGTGCAAGTACATGTCATCTTTCATTAAAAATATGCATAGCATACTTTTGGAAAAAGTTAGTTTCAACTAACTTTCCTTGCAAAAAATTTACATACATAAATATACAACATAACCTAATTCCTATCGATTGCACTTCTGGTTTAACCCCTTTCATCTTCCAAGGAAATCTGAAAGACATGCAATTATGTTTGTATTCCTTGGCCACTGAATTATCCAAAAGAAATATTCTAAAAACAAGTTTTCTTGGTTCCAATTTGCCCATATTTCCCTTCTTAAAGTAAATCCCTCCCAACTCCCACCCACACTATTGTTTTTTTGATGTTGTATAAAAATGCAAATTAAAAAAATAAACCTTTAGTAATCATAAAAGCAAAAGATTTTGGGTAGCGCCTGGGCTCCCAATGGCACAAAGCCCTGAAAACAAAGGAAGAAGGGAGTATTGTATTCACTTCTGATTTAATGAAAAAGATAAAATTCCTTGTTTTGCTAGTGCTGTGAGCACACCATTACAGGGATGCCCAATTTAACCAGTATGAGCATGGGAAACACATGAACATCTCGCTACTGTTTCAGTAACAGAGGGAGCTCACTGCACCAACCCTTTGGAACAGCTTTCTACCAGCAACAGTTAAAGCTGTTCCTTTTCCTCCCATCTTTCTAGGCAGGTTCTCTCTGCTTATGCTGACCAGAAGGAAAAGGGCCAGAGAGTTCATTTCTGGCATGTTTTAATACTACTGATCTTATTTTCTATTCATTTTTTATTTTCAAGACAAGAAAACTCAACTAAAGGAATGAATTAAATCTTTCTTCCTTTTGTAGCTCCAAATCCTTTATGGCCCATTCATTTACACTTTCAATTTACTAGACTTCATCCATGAGGATCTCGTCCTGATTTTATTTCCATTCCTCCACTTCCCCCTCTTCACATTCACAACCCTTCTGCAACATTCCTTTTCTCTCAAGTCAGGCCAGATCGCATGTATGAGCGCATTCATCCTTCATGTGCTAATCTGTGCATAAGGTCAGTCAATGCTGAGCGTCAGGATACCCATTTTGGGTGAGGATGTGCAAACTGGGGTGCCAAAACTACCCATCATGCCTGGAAGACTCTGATTCCTCCTCAGTCCACCTAACAAATTGCTACCTGAATTTAAATAAACAACAGAGTCTGGTTTCTGAAGACTGATTTCTGCTTCTTGGCTTTTTCCGTTTTCCTGCGTGTCAGGGGTCTTGATCACTCTGGCTATCCCCAGTCTTTTCAGCCTGTCTACTAAGTTCATCTTCAACTGGCCAATGTCAGGGGGGTTCCGGGAAGGTCTCAAGCCATACATCTCCTGAAGGAATGTTTCAGCTGGTCGGGAGGCCAAAAAATTTTCAGAGAGATGCAGTCGGGACTCAAAGGGCAAGGGAGAAGGGCACGGTGAGTGAGATGGGGAATTTGGTGGCGTAGAAGGAGTAACCAGGGCTTTAGGGAGAGGCTGAATGAATGGGTTCTCTGAAACTGGGCTGTGGTACACTTTAGCAGAGATGCCTCGCTCCTGTAGAAGCTTGGCCAAGCTCATGGTGCTACTGAAGGTCACAGTAGAATCTCGTCGGTTCGTGATGGATTCACCAATGCTGAGTCTGTAGGACATAGCAGGAGAGTTTACAGCTGTATTTGATGAACTGCTCCCATTGCTTCCACAGGATAGTGAAGGGAACCCAGAGCTTAAAAAAAAAAAAGGTAAAAGAGTGTTTAAGAATAAAAGGCAATCCCAAGTGGGAGTTTAATTAATAGCTCCATTCCACAGACTGAAATGTAACAAAAAACAATAATCCATGGATAAACAATATTTCAACTTTTTAGAAAATACAGTCTTTCAAAATTAGACCCAAAATTCTCTTTAGGGAGACATTTATTTATTTTTTAATTTTTCAATTTTATATCACTAAGAAATAATAAGCCTGTAATTGCTAAATTTCCATTTTCCCAAGAAAGGTTAATTCCAAGCAATAGGAGTATATGGCTACCCATGGAACAAGTTGTTCTCAACCTTGACTTGGAATATGTGCTTCAAGGAAATAAAAAATAATTAAAAACTTTGACAGCTATTAGAATCTTTCTTCTTATTCTATGCTTAGTTAAGAAGAGAAAATAAGAAATCATGTACTTAAGGAAATGGTGATGGGATGGAGAGGATTCCTCTTTAGCCAACTTTCCTCCTTAAACAAACCTTACCAGTATTTAATAAACTTTTGCTCCGATACAAAATGATCACATATATCATGATATCAAGGATTTTTAAAGATTATGAATAAAATACAAGTTTAAGAGTAATAAACTTGTGAGAGCACCAAGTTATATAAAAGAAACAACACTCAATCAAGTTTGACTCCTTGGTCAAAGCAATTCAACTGAGAACCTCTGATCTGGTGCAGTCTACTCTGTATGCCAGGTCTTTAAACAATCTGTTCCTACTTCATTGTAGAATCACCTGTCTTTCTCCAAACTGTATATGTCATATGATGGCATCAACTTGTACTAAAAGTCCCTTCAAGTATCAATTTTGTAAAACTTACCTTGGTGACCATAAAAACAATGTAGACACATCACAGATATATTCATTATAGGCTTTATTGGGGTCTTTACTAGATATTATTCAAAAGCTTCCCTAAACAATCCATTTGCTTCTTAATGACACTGTAAATCATAATCTTATTTCCCTCCACATTGGCATCTAGAAAGTTAAGATTCAAATGCATATATTACCTTAGCAAGTATATAAGACATTATGGTACAATTTCTACAACAGATTTTATCCCTCCACCCATTTTATACCCTTACTCTTGACTCTCCTTTGTATCATCTTTCTTTTATACTTCTAGTTAACAGTGTTCCTACGGGGGCCAACATATCTCCAAAAGCTACCTTAGATTACTAATTCCCACGATACAAATAGCATCAGTACAGCTTACTAAGGGAAGCCTTGTGTAGCAAATAATTTGGCCATGTCCAGAGAGGTCTGGTGTTTGCCCTCAGCATTTGAGAGGCAGTCAATGTCATAATTGATAGGATTGCCTTTGGTTAGAGTTGGGGCTGGTCACACAAGATCTTAGGATGGGTCTGACCATACCCAACATTCTTAGGATATGGGCTGGCCATGCCAGAAACACCATCTTTAGGGTAGGGGTTTGTGTCATGCAGTATCAGTTGACTTGGAGGCTGGAGTTCAACATGAAGGTAATCATGCCTGCACAGTGAGGCTCCAATAAAAACTTTGGACCCTGACATTTAGGTGAATTTCCCTGGTTGACAATATTCCACATGCATTGTCATACACTGATGCTAAGAAAGTAACAAATCCTAAGAATAAGAGACTCTTCATGTGTAGAACCCCACAGACTCTGACCTATACATTTCTTCCTTTGGATAATGTTAACCTGTATTATTTCCTTGTAACAAATAGTACCACAAATACAAAAGCTTTCTGTGATTTCTGTGACTCCTTCTAGCAAATTATTGAACTTGAAAGCATTGTGGGAACTCCTTGAACTTGCCGGTGGTGTCAGAAGTACAGATGATTGTCAAAGGCACACATCTGTAATCCCAGCACTCAGGAGGTAGAAGCAAGAGAATCACGAATTTGAGGCCAGCCTGGGCCTCATAGAAAGTTCTAAGCCAGCTTTGGCTACATAGCAAGATCTTGTTTCCAAAAGGAAAATGAGGATATGAAGGTGGTCTTGTGCAGAGGACCGGTACCTCATATCTTTGAGTATAGCTTCAGCTGGGTCATTTATTAGCTGCTTGTCCTTGGACAAGTCACTTCAACATTCTGTGCCTTGTTTCTTCATTTTACATAATACATACTCACTTGTCCTGCTTACTTCAAATAGTTATAATGATCAAACGAGTAAATACAATGTGAAAATATTCTGAAGACAAATCATCAAAGAACATTAATTAAAATTCTGGGAATTAAAATGAAGGTAGTTTAAAAAAGAAATTCATGTGAGGCCCCAGATTTCCCAGGCCCTCTTACCTAGGGGTAACCTGAGTGATATCAGAGGGATGTAATATCCTACAGGTGGTGAAGGTAAATGTCGAGTTCGTGCATGACAGACACTTTCCTGGGTTTGAGGTTGCCACTGAAATAGAGACTATTAGGAAGCCAAACACAAAATTGAAAGACTAGGTTAATAATGTAAAAAGCTCATCATTATTTATTAATAATATAGCATTAATCGACATTATTTGTAGTAGAAATCTCCAAATATGGAAATAAAATATACATAAAGATTGTGCTAGTTAGTGTAAAGCAGAATCCTTTAATACATTAAAATTATAAATAAAAAGGTGTAAAATAGCTGAGAAATGAGTGAAAAACACACTCTAATGTTAGGAAGGGGCCTTTTCTTTTTGATGGAGCTGACATTTGTATTGCTGGTACAAGAGCAATGCTGAATAAAAGTGCTGGCTCCTTAGTACAAATTAAGGCAATGTTACCAAATTATACTGTATTCTATATGGTTATGCTATTTGTCATTATATTAAAAAAATCCAGGTTTCCTTAAAACATGTCCTTGATGAAGCAGTAAAAATTATCCATTAAATCTTGAATCATGGCCCCTGAATCTTTTTATTATGCTATGCACAAAAATGGGAAGTATCCCTTAAGCATTCCTGCTGCGTACAATGCAACAGATATAATGGCTATCTAGAGGAAAAGCATTTGTGCACTTGAGTTGAAATTTTGTCATGGAATATCATTATTACTTAAAAGAACAATTAACAAACAAGCCATAATTATTCAGACTTGTGTATCTGGCAGGTATTTTCTTCAAAATGAATAAAGTAAGCCTGTTCTTAAAAAAACACAAAAAGAAAACAACAATAAAAAAACAAATAAAAAACCCAAACAAACCAAGAGCTGACAATTACTGTCTGCCAGTGACAAAATTTGAGCTTTCAAGCGACAATCAGAGTTTTGGAAAGCTTGTATCCACCACTGAGAAGCTTCTCTGTTGAGATAGGTGACAATATTAATTTGACTTTAATATATTATATAATGAAATATGATGCTGGGGTTTAGCTCAGTAGGTAGAGTGCCACTCTGCACTGAGGCTCTGGGTTCAATCCCCAAGCACTGTGAAAATGGGAGAAGGACATGGTAGCCCACTCCTCAAACAATCTTGGAAAAAACAAAACAATCAGCCATTAAAAGTCCTACCAGGGTCATTATGAATCAGACCCAACTCAAAGGGACCTAATAACAACAACAACAACAGCAATGAAATGTGTCAGTGTGTGGAGGATCTGTGTATCTTTTTTTTTTTTTTTTCCCAGTACTGGGGATGAAACCAGGGCCTCTCGTTTGCATGCTTTGCAAGTGCTGGACCACTGAGCTGCACCCCCAGCCCATTTTTTTTTTTACTTTTTGAGACAGGGTCTCACTAAGTTACACAGATTGCCCCTGGTCTCGAATTTGGGATCCTCCTGCCTCCGCCTCCCAAGCCGCTGGGATTACAGGTGTGTGCCACCAAACCGGCTCAGATCTGTGTATCTTAGTGAACTAATGTTTTCTTAATGATCAATGCATGTTACCAAACCATGTATGAAGAAAAGATACATTCAAAGTGTAGGACAGACTAATGCACTGTAATGTAACAAACAATGAAAATCTGTTGATAGGGTTTCAGATTCCACATTGCTACAAATGTTCAAGAAACTACCACTTACGAAGTTTTGGTGTAATATCAAAGAATATCTATAACTACCTAAAAGGGCTATTAAAATACTCCTTTCTTTTCCAACTACATTTGTGTGAGGCCACATTTTCTTCATACTGTTCAAGAAAAGCAACATAAGATTGCAATAAACTGAATACAGAAGAAGATAATAAGAATGTAGCTATCTTCTATTAAGCCAGAAGTTAGAGACTTGCAAAACTGTAAAACAAAACCATTTTTCTCACTACTTAAAAATACAGCTATTTTTCATAAAACATAGTATTCATGTATGATTGCAATTATTATTTTAAATGAGTTAATATTTTTATAACTTCTCAGTTTTGGTTTCTAACATAGTAAATATCAATAGACACAATCTACATAAATAAGCCCTTTGGAATTCTCAAGGATTCTTAAGAATGTAAAGAGATCCTGAGACCAAAAGTTTTATAAACCACTGACTAAACTGACGTATTTCTGTGCCCAATCTATTCATGCAGGCTGGCTAAAATAAAGAGAGACTTAGGAATGTCACTAATGCTATAGACTTTCATTATCTTATATCCAATATTAAGAACACTCCAGTGAGACTTGGACAGAGGTAGCCCGCTGGCCACACAGTAAGTCAGAATGCAAATGATACTAGTTATGAGGCCATATTCAACTAAGTATTGTTCTCACCTGTAACTGCAACACCTACTGAAGTAATGGGTGGTAGGAAGATCCCTGTAACTGGCTTGGATACTGCAGGTTTCTGCTCCACTTGAAGAGGTTGCTGAACCTGAAAAGTGATACCCTCCTCTTCATCCTCCTCTAAATCTGAGATGTAATAGATGGCATCCTTGGGCAACTGGGTAAAACCTTTGGTAATGACACCTGGTCGTGGATCAAGAATGGTTCCCAAATTTGGTTGAGCAAGCTGCTGCCAATGATGTAGAGTCTGTGATCCTGAATATATAAGCAAAAGAGACATGTCTTACCTTTCCCACAAACCTTAAATCTTAAAACAGAAGCTAAAATTGTACATGTAATAACAATAAGGTAGGGATAAAACTATTAGATCTTAATATTTTGTTAAAATTTGCAAATTAAAGTTTTTTGTGGAAGACTGGCAAGATGTTGAAGGTATGAGTAATAATCTGTCCATTTCAAGTTAACTTTAAAAAGGACATCTAAAAAAGGAGAGAATAAAATCAAGATGACACTCTTTATAGGAACCAGGGTGCAAAGGCAGTACACTAGAAGGATGGCATGCACTTCAGATGTGGGCTGCATTTTCCCAGGTGATAAAAGTTAACACTGGCTCAGCCTATGAACTTGGAAGCCAAAAGCTAGGCTCCTAGTTTGGAAGACAACTTGAATTTTCAGTAGTTCCTGTGTACTTCTCTAACCTGCTCAAGACTCTCCTTTTCCTGGGCTCCCAAAAAGAATAGAAAAATAAAGATGATAAAAAGGAGGACAGGACTCCTTGGTTCTAGTCTATGGGATCCTGATGAACGATCACTCCAAGTACTTGCACCAGATGCTGTTCTAATTATGTCACTACAGTCATTTCATCCTCTGAAAATACCTATATCAAACTAAATTATAGAACCTCTGAGAGGTCCTTATGGGTTACTTACTCGAAATTTTGTTTAATAAAAATCTCTTTTTATGATATGTCAGAGAATCATTCAAGGACTGTCACTGTTCCACAAATCAAAGACATTTACTCTGAATTCAAGTTCTACCTCAGAATAAAAGTTGAACTTAAAAAAAAAGAAAAAAATACAGGCCCACACACTTTTAGGTCAATTATACTTCTTAGGTAAAGAGTTCTTTCTAGAAAAGGAAGGGGGATTCTAGATCATTTTCCTTTGTCATATCCCATTTATCTTACATGGAAACTGCTATCAATGATATTCCTTAGCAAAAGAGAGGAAAGATTCCTCCCCCTCCTCTTCAACTTTATATTAAAAACATCAGAAGAGAATGGATGGTTGATGATTTAAAGAATGCCAACCTCTTTATTCACTAAATTTCCATAAAGTACTACAATGCACTACCATCCAAACTGTGAAATTTAAGGATAACAAGATAACTTGTGCACAATACAACGTAAATCCTAATTCCAGGGAAAGGAAAGTACAATAAACCACACGATCTGTAATGAGTCCTTACTGACTTATTACCTTCAAGGGGTTTGACGATTTGTAATTTTTCTGGCATAAAGCCTCGAAGGCAACTTGTGCTGCTGAGGTCTGTGATCTCTGACTGGTCAGTGCAGAGAGAAGCAAGGGTCTCTGTGGTGGTGTCACAGCTACTCATCCCTTCTTTCTGGTCAGCCAGAACCTGGATCTTCCGTTCCCATTCTTCAGCAAAGAACTGCTTCTCACTTAAGTAATTCTGTCTTCGCAGGCTAAGGCGATGCAGTGCTGTAGCCAAATCACTATCTTCAGAGGGTCCTGGTTGGCTCACTGACTGAGAGTTCCTATGAGGAAAATCACATTCACTGAGTAGATCATAAGGTCACGAGAACAATGTGGACCTCTCCTTTCTATAATGGTGAACATTAAAGAGACTGATCTTAAAAATGAAGTATTTTCTTAAGTATTTTCTTATATATCTGGAATATAGAAATGATACTAATGAACAAAAAATCTCCAGCAATACTACATAATTTTATACATCACTTCAAATAACTTTAGATCGGCAAAAAATATATTTTGTTGTGTTGTATTTGCTAATATTTTCTATTTCATTTAATTTATGAAGCCACAGATATGTCCATCTAGCCATTTGTATTGTTGTTGTTGTTGTTGTTAGGTGCCATCCAGTCGGCATCCGACTCATAGCGACCCTCATAGGGTTTTCAATGGCTGACTGTTTCGGGATTGCTGTGGGAGTGGATTGCCAGGCCCTTCTCCCATTTTTGCGGTACTGGGAATTGAACTCGGATCCTCAGAGACTGCAGCGCAGCGCTCTACCAACTGAGCTAAATCCCAGCCCAGCTATTTGTATTAGGTATTCATAAAAGTAAATATTTCACTCAATCTATCACTGATTCTAGGAGGTACTATTGTTTTGTATATTATGAAGAAAGAGTAAATGCTACCCATTTAACTACTACATGTCAGTAGTTACAAAGCATAATCATTTTTAAAATAAAGTGTGAGTTAGGCATGGTGGTGCATGCTAATAATCCCAGCACTTGGGAGTCTGAGGCAGGGAGATCATGAGTGCAATGCCAGTGTAGACCTTGTCTCAAAAAAAAAAAAAAAAAAAAAAAATTTAAGTGTGAAAAGAAATTGCTTTGGGCCATAGAATTCTCTACAAATACTGTAGAACATTTAAAAGAAAACAAGACTTGTATAATATTACATTTTCATAGTTCTCTGGTGCACATTCTCCCACTTTTCCACATTTTAGAATTGGGAGAAATATTTCACAATTGACAGAAAAGGAAGGGTTGTAGCTGCTCTTGCCCATTGCATGTAAATTCACATAGACCTCGTTCCTGCCTCTACTATAACAACTGCTTAACAATGAGGTCATATGGGTACAAGAAGTGACTGTGGGTACAGAACACTGTTTGTGACAGACCAGGAAATACAATCAAAACCTTGCATGATGCATTTCTGCATCAGGAAATTTTCCCTGAGGCATCAAACATTTATTTTTCAAAGGCTTTCCGCTGACTATCCAGTAAGTCTGTTTAATTTCTAGTTATATGCAATTCAATGACTCAAATTAATGAAAGGAGGAAAAATATTTAAGTTTAAACAGATAAAAAATTTTTAATTAGTATATGTTTATTGTACAAAATATGGGTTTCATTATGATACCTTCACACATATGCCTTGCTCATATTCACCCCCCATTGCCCTCTTGCCCCCCAATGAGTGTCATTCTTCCTCCAAAATAGTCTCCCTTCTACATTCATGCTATATATTTCTTTAAAAAATCTACATTGTGCATATGAGAGAAAACATGAGACACTTGTCTTTCTGCATCTGGTTTACTTGCCTTAACATGCTGATTTCCAGTCCATCCATTTTCCTGAAAATGTTATTATTTTATTCTTCTTTAGGCTAAATAAAATTCCATTCTTTATGTACTACATTTTCTTTATCCATTCATCTGTTGATGAGCACCTGGACTGATTCTGTAACTTAGTTACTGTGAATAGTGCTATAATAAACATGGGTGTGCAAATATCTCTACTGTATGCTGAGTTTGATTCCTTGTGGTATATACCCAGGAGTGGTATAGGTGGATCACATGGTAGTTTTATTTTTAATTTTTTCAGGAACTTCTATACTGATTTCCATAGTGGCTGCACTAACATACATTCCCACCAGCAGTCTACAAGTTTTCTGATGAAGACTTTAGGATCTTTAGCTATAAGATCACATCATCTGCAAACAGGGATAATTTGATGTCTTCTTTTCTCATTTGTATTCCTTTTATTTCTTTCTCTTGCCTTCTTTCTCTGGCTAAGAATTCAAGGTATACACTGAAAAAAAGTGGAGAGTGAACATCCTTGTCTCATTCTTGATTTTAGAGGAAATGCTTTCCATTTTCCCCCATTTAGTAGAATGTTGAATATAAGTGTATTATATGTAGCCTTTATTATGTTGAGGTATGTTTCTTCTGGGCTGGGGTTTAGCTCAGTTGGTAAAGTGCTGCTTCACATTTTCTGAGGACCTGGGTTCGATCCCCAGCATCCAAAAAATGGGAGAAGGATGTGACAGTCCACTCCAGAAAACAATTGTGAAACAATCAGCCATTGAAAACCCTATGAGAGTGGCTATGAGTTGGACCCAATTCGACAGCACCATAACAACAACAAATGTTCCTTCTATTCCTAGTTTCTTTGGGGCTTTTCTCATGAATGAACATTGAACTTTGTCAAAAGCCTTTTGTGCATCTATTGAAATGATCATGTGATTCTATCCTTAAGTTTATTTATGTGCTGCATTACGTGTACTGATTAACATATGATGAACCATCCTTGCATCCCTGGAATGAAACCAACTTGATCATGGTGGATAATCTTTTTAATATGTTGTTGAATTTGGCTTGCAAGGACTTTATTGAGAATTTTTGTGCCTGTATGTTCACCAAGGAAAGAGGTCTGTAATTTTCTTTTTTTGTTGTGTCCTTATCTGGTTCTGGCATCAGGGTAATACTGACTTCATGGAATGAGTTTGGTAGCGTTCTTTCACTATTTTATAGAATAGTTTGAGGAGCATTGGTGTTAATTCTTATTTAAAGGCCTGGTAGATAGTTGGATGTGATGGTGTATGCCCATAATCCTAGCAATCAGGAAACTGAGGGAGGGAGATGTACGTGAGTTCGAGACTAGCCTGGCCAGCCGGGGCCAAAGAATGAGATTCTGTCTCAAAACAAATAAAATAATAAATAAATAAAAATAAATGAAAAAAAATGAAAAAATAAATAAAGGTCTGGTAGAATTCAGCAGTGAATCCATACAGTTCTGGACTTCTCATTGTTGAGAGACTCTTTATTACTTCTTCAGTTTTCTTGCTCATCATAAAACTGCTTATATCCTTTTGATTTAATTTTGGTAGGTAATATGTATCTAGGAATTTATCTATTTCTTTTAGATTTTCTAGTTTTCTAGAGAATAAGTTTTCAAAGTATTCCCTAATGAGCCCCTGGATTTTATTGGTATCTGTTGTAATGTCCTCTTTTTTATCACTGATTTTATTAATTTGGGTCTTCTCTTTCTGTTTGTTTGGCTAAGGGTTTGTCAATCTTTCCCCTTCCTCCCTCCCTTCCTTCCTTTTTTTCCTTTTTATGGTGTAAGGGATCAAATCATCCTAGGCAAGTACTCTACCACTGAACTACATCCTCAGACCTTTAAACAAATAAATTAAGAGCAACTTGGTCTTTGGCAGTATGTACTCAAACTTATTGTTTAACTCCCAAAGCATCAAAGTGGTTAGATTATGAGCATGGGTTATGAGAAAACATCATTTGATGTATTCATGCCAAGAACAAATGGATTCAGATAAATCTGACTTTGACATGAACACTTAGACGCATACTTTGTAATAATGAAAAAATAAAGAATTTTGGAAATAAATGAAAGCTCCATTTTGAATATACTTAATTAAATTTAGTCTTTTCAACCCAAAACCTTTTATGAAATCCAATGATATATCCTATAAACAATGGTGTACAGCATAAAATGAAAATTGACAGTTCCAGAACTTCCATGGGACAGTATGGAGCAATGCTGGAATTTGAAGATGTGAATGTGGTATGCCAATACCAAAAGAAATGTAGAATCATTGCTCATATCTGTGTTTCTTACTGGGGAACTTCCTCCAAGTCGATCCTCTGGTTCAGAAGTGTTTTTTCCTCTGTTTGAAGTACACTAGACTCAAAAGGTTTTGCTGTCATGATGACACTCGAACGGTTGGAGCCTGGGATGGGTAGGACAGCTGGGAATGGGACAGAGCGGCCCCGGGTGTCATTGGCAACTTTGACAGTATCAAATACTCGTTTCTGTTGGGCCCTGTCAAAAAAGGGAACATTCATTACCATCACTGTCAACTACTGGAGTGCTTCAGATGAGCTGCGTATGCATAGTGCGTTAGAAATAAAACTGCCCTGAATAGACTCTAAAGTTTAGGAGAAATAAGTAGAAAATAAACCAGAACAAGAGAATTCTCTCATAAGTGAAGATAATCTGAAGAAAAGACTTAATGATAAGCAGATTTTCTACTGAAATTCGTAATATTTGTCACTTTGGTTTGTGGCTTTCTTTCTTTTTTAACCTAGTGCTGACAGATCAAACTTGGGGCCTCATACATGCTAGGCAAGTGCCCCACCACTGAGCTACATTCCCCACCCTGTGGCTTCCTTTTAATTTCTACTCTGGTGGCTGGGTAACAACTCCTATAATCTGTACTTACTTTTGTTTAAAGAGAGAAGATTCCTCATCCAAACTCAACTTCTTACGCATGGTCCCCTCAATCTCAGCTGCCAAAGATTCCTAAGGAAAAGAAACTGAGATTCTTAAGGTTGCCCCCAAATTAAGTAACAGTATGTCTATAAGCCTATCTTTCTGGTGTTATAATAAAAGAAAGCAGAGGCTATAATTCAGGGGAATAAAGAAAACACTGTAGAAATATAACTTTTGAATTAGAACCAATTACCTTTTTATACAATGTTTTCATAAGGCAATGGAAAAACCCATATGACAAATAAAAAATGTTACATGTGTGTAGACACACAAAAACCAAAGGTCTGATAGGCAATAAACCAAGGTGAATGGGTGAATTTGTGCAACGACTTTTTGCTTTTCTATAATTTCTAACTTTTTAATGTTAAAAAACATGTAGTTCCTATAATACTAGAAAAATCATTAAAAAAGAAAATAGCCTGGGTGTGGTGGCTCATGCCTCTAATCCCAGTGACTTGAGAGGCAGAGCCAGGAGGATCACAGGCTTGACACAAGAGGCAGCCTGCATAACTTAGTGAGATCCTGTCTCAAGATAAAAAATAAAAAATGGGCTGGGGGTGCAGCCCAGTAGTAGACCCTTTCCAAAGTATGTGCAAAGGCCCTGGGTTCAACTTCCAAGTAACGGGGTGGGGGGGGGAGCAAGTTTCCTGGTCAGATAAGGATCCAATTAGCATGGGTGACATGGTCATGGTGCTGAGCTGAGGATGAATGGAATTGGAGGAACTGATGTGAATCATGATTTTTAATACATACAGATATATAAATATGGATGGAAAGGTAGACATATGTGGATATATGTGGAACTACATATATTTCCTAGTTCAACCTTCTGAGAAGGCCTAGAAGCAGTGATACTCTAGTGGCAGTGGGTACACTTAGCAACCAGGTCTTAGATTTAGAATACCTCAATAAGAGTTACCAGAGCTCCTTGGAGAAATGGCTGATTCTCGCACTGAGACAAAAAATACACATTAAGTTGCAAGGACCATATCTGGGGCTATTTGAATATCAAAGTAAATAATAAAAAAGGCTTATAATCTATTAAATAAGAATCCATGAGTCCACACTGACACAACTAAATGAACAAATAAATAAATGGGACAGAAAAGCTCTAACAAATGACTATTAATAAATTTTGAAAAAATGATGGAATTAGAAAATTGTCACGTGGCCATAATCACAGCAGTAACAGAGTTAGGTTAGAACTATCAATGGGAGCTAAAACCAGTGGATAAAACTTTGATGAGGAATAGGATATTTAGTGTCAAAGTCTCTCCCCACAAAATATTGTGTTTGATCACTAAGTTAAAGTAGTATCTGCTGATGTTCATCCCTGTACAGTGACTTAGTAGTGTTAATTACTACTTATCAATAATGTGAAAAAAATTGGTACATAACTACTTTAAACAAGAGATCAAAGTTAATTAACTCACCACTACTGGGATAGACATTGTGTACCTCCTTGCTAGGCAAGTGCTCTATTGCTGAGCTATAGCCCCAGCCTGGCACTATACACCTCCTTATATGACACAGAGTATAATACGGCATTATTTCTGCTCAAAATCCATTATGTGAATCTAATCATGAGGGATTGTCAGGTAAATCTAAGTTGAAGACATTCTACAATGGTTATGAGAGACAAAGCTAAAAGAATTGTCCCACAATGAAACAATTACATGCAAATATATCCTCAAAAGGTCAGTACTGGAGCTAGGTGCAGTGGTGCACAGCTGGAGTCTCAGCTAGTCAATAGGCTAAGAGAAGCACTGTTTGCACTCAGGAGGGCAAGGCCAATTTGGGCAACATAGCTAAACCTCATCTCAAAACAAATAAATAAGCAAGCCACAATTTAAATAAAATAAAATGAGAGACGTTACTGGGAGAACTGGGGAAATCTGAATGGGTTCCTTAGATGAGACAATAGTATTTTACCAAGTCAACTTGCTGATACAAATGGCTTAGTGTGATTATGTAGGACTGCCTTCGTTTTTAGTAAACATACACGTAAGTACTAAGGAATGATTAGGTGTATGCAGTAAGGGATGATATAGCAAGTGTAGTACTACATTAAAAACTGCGGAACCAAGGTAAAGGATATATGAGAGTTCTTTGTACTATTTTTGGAACTTTATTCTAAATTTAAAATTATTTCAAAATCAAAAATCAAAAACCAACAGCCTGTGGCTATGGTGGTAGAGCACTTGCCTAGCATGTACAAGGTCCTGCACTTGATCCCCAATACTACTAAATAAATAATACATTTAAAAAAATGCAAAAGATAAAACTTCTGCCCCCACATCTTTAAGAAAATCTACTGCTATATGTGGTGGTGGACACCTGTCATCTCAGGGGGCAGAGGGAGGAGGATCATGAGCTCCAGGTGAGCCTGAGCTATATAGTGAGTTCCAGGTCAGCCTAGGCCACACACTGATACTGCCACAAAACAAAACTAAGCAAAACAAAAAACACCAAACATAACGACTAAAATGTATGGTTTTTGTCTTTTAAAAAATTCCACAGGATTGGATATTAAGGATTGGCTATTAAGTGTTTAAAAAACATCTTATTAAATAACTCTTTGAAAAACATCACTTATTTTGGCATAAATTCAGAAGATTTTTATGTTTTCTTATTCTTTTTTATGGTACTTGGAAGTTGAACCTGCGCCCTCATCCCCTTTTTTATTTTTTATATTGAGACAAGGTCTCGCCAAGTTATGTACTCTGCCTCTGGCCCTGAACTTGAAATCCTCCTGCCTCTGCCTCTCGAATCACTGGAATTACAGGCATGTACCACTGTGCCTGGTCAAAAGTTTTAATTAATTTCTATCATTCAAAAAATGCTGTTTGTTAATGAATTAAACAATCATGATTCCTGTTCACATAAGACATACACTCTACCTAGAGTTAAGTACACCAAGAACCTCTAGATTTGAGGTTTAGGTGTTTAAATAAGTGGCAGATAGTGGGCTGGAGCAGGATGACCGAGTTTAAATAGCTCTATGGCACACAGTCTGCAGCCACTGCAACCTAGCATCTAACCCTGCTTGATCTCCGAAGCTAAGCAGGGTTGGCTTGGTTTGTCCTTAGATGGGAAACCACCTGGGAACACCAGATGCTGCAGGCTAGGGAGAAGGACCTGGCAATCCACTCCCAAAATAATTCGCCACTGAAAACTCTATGAATAGCAGAGAAGACCTGACAATAATGCTGGGTATGGCACAGTGTTGAAGAGTATTTCATTCTGTTGTACAGGGGGTCACTATGAGTTGGATCTGTCTTGACGGCACCTAACAATAACAATGGTACACAGATCAAAACATAATTTCCTTATGGTTCATTTCCCATTATTATAATAAGTCTAGAAGGTCATCTGTTAAAATAAATAAGAGTGTGAAGGAAGATGTAAGGTCTAAATCAGTAATTGGATCCCAGAAATAAGGATAAACCATGTTATCTCTTCTCAAGATAATTTATGCCATTATAATACTTATCGCTCTCAGGACAATCTAACCTTAGTAAGTTTCTTTATATACATGGCATCTCTCTCAGTTTCTTACCCCAGTAAAAGCTCCGTAAGACTGGGAGAAGTAGAGATGAGCAGCAGGGCCAGATCTACTACGAAGTTCTTTTATTTCTTCTTGGGATTCATGTAACATTCCCAGACACTCCATGTTCCTGTCTTGTAACTCATGCAGCTGAAAGAGATAGGTAATGCACTTTACTATCTTCTCAAGACAATAATGGGGAAAATCACAAAATTCCTGGGCAGAAAGGATTTTATGGGGGTAAGCATTAATTTTATCCATGGGGCTAGCTGTCTATGAATATTTTCACAATATAAAGACTCTGAAATGAACTAAGCAAAGAGAACATTTTTATTTCCAGCTTCCAGAATTAGGACTATATTCACCAAAATTATATAAAAAGTGTCTTCCCAAACCCTGAAATATAGCTAAGACAACCAGAACTGCCAATTCAATATTTAATGGTTCATGCCTAAAAAGTTTTGATGAAGTGTAACAGCTCTGGTCAAGTTAGGTTTAACATAATATGAATCTTTCTTTTAAACATCACTCTCAAGCCTATAAGTGACAAGATCAAGATTCTAGAAAGTGTTACATCTGATATCAGGATGCTCAACCATCCTACACAAACAGATTTTTCCCCCTCCGGTTTTGGAACCATCTTTTACAGATAGATACATAAATCTGGTAAAAAAGTATATAAATTTCAGAGTATAGTTTACCTAAAAAACTTCTTCAAGTGTAATATGTACCAGCTCATGATAATCATCAGGGGTGGGGACATTTATTTAAAAAACACATTTTAGGCTTTCACTCTAGACCAACTGAATTAGAAACTCTTGGGATGGTGCCTGGGAATCTCTATCTAAAAGCTGCTCTCCCGGGTGATTCTTTTTTTTTCTTTTGAAGATGCAGGTTTATTTGTTGTTTTAACTTTTATGCACTTGTTGTTTTAACTATCACATCTTTACAAAATAATCTGCTTGTATAAAATTAGCATTGGGTGCCATGTTTCTGAATCACGTCTAGACCACAACACTCCAGAAATAGATCAGCTCCTCCTCACCACCTTCTACTTCTGCCTATGTGCCCAATTCTGTGGCAAAAGCAATTATTCAAACTTTAAAAAATCAAATTTCCTGAAAGTGGACAGCACAGAGCAATCTCATGAATTACAGTGTCTTATCATCCTGTCTGATCTTGGAAGCTAAGCAGGGTTGGGCCTGGTTAGTATCTTGATGGGAGACCACCTGGGAATATCAAGTGCTCCAGGAGGCCCTAGCAGCCCACTCCCGAAACAATCAGCTATGGAAAACCCTATGAATAGCAGAGAGGCATTGACAGTAGTGCCAGGACATGGCACAGTGCTGGGTAGTGTTTTGTTCTGTTGTACATAGGGTTGCTAAGAGTCAGACCCAAATCAATGGCACCTACCAACAACAATCATTTGTCAAAGATGCAAATGCACAAAATTCAGATTATCTAGCCTTTGGTTATTAAAGGGTCCCTAAGTTCTTAAAAAGACAAGAAAAAAAGAAAAGACCAAATTACATGTCAAAAGAGACACTGGACCTTGCCCTTGAACATCGAGCAGCTAAAGCAAAAGGAAGACATGATGAAGTTAAGGAACTAAACAGAAGATTTCAGAAGGCAGCTCGAGAAGACAAAAACAAATATTATAATAACATGTGCAAGGAGCTGGAGGCAG